>APFE031314627.1:28627-41588 GCA_000404065.3 Pinus taeda | reverse complement strand
TTTTCGGTCCATGGTATTGGATGCTTCGGCATGTATAATTATGTATTGTAACATTGAAAGGAATATAATGAAAAATCAAGCTGGTAGTCTCGGTTTTGAGATCCAGTGGGAAATCTCTGTGTATATGTGTTTTATGTGTTATGCTCTCGCATTTTTTCCTGTGATTTAGAATTCATATGCAGGTAATTTTTGTACGGGGTTAAAACCTACACTAACACTCAATTCAAGTCATCATCCCATATATATAAAAATAGCTCAAAAAGGCCTAAATGCACAGATACATGAATTTCACACAACACGCATCTATTTGTTATCATACACAACATATTTACATTATAAGGTATTCCAACCTTAGTAACAGGTTCTCCCTCGACTACATTGTGAATACTCTCAAGTTTACACTTTCGATCTATTACTCTCTATCTATCATTGAACATGCAGGCTCATATTATATATATATATATATATATATATAACATTGGATTGGATCACTGGAAGGATCCGATCAATCCTCGCCATGAAACACTCAACAACTACCTAGATTCTCTCTACATGCATACATATGAGGTAGTGTTATATTTAATAAATTCTTCGAGAGATTTATCCATTCCATCATTTAAGCTTTGTTTTAATAGAAATGTCCCCTGTTTCGCTCGATGGTCCACGTTGTCCTCCTTCTCTTCTTTGGCTTCCTTCTTTAATTAAGGGGGGGTTAGATGCTCCTGCATCACTTTTCTATCTCATATCTGAGTCACCTCTTATTCTGTTAATTTTTTTTCCCAGTGGGATGGTTAACTGGGGAAGGATTTTTGCTAATATATAATTATTTTCCAATGTGAGAATAGACATGACCCTTTGGGGTTCATGTGGGCTGACTTATGTAGGCTCATATAGGCCAAAAATAAAATGATGTATTTTTGGCCGTTAAAAATCAAATTCTCGTCAATGTCAATGACTTAGGAGATGCATGAGTACTCATTTAAAGGAGGTAAAATCCCTCTAGAAGTTTGTGCAACTATATTCCCATGTATTTATTTCTATTGTTATCAATATAAATTCTTATTTCTTTGACAACCTTGTTGTAGGATTTCCTTTGTGCATCTAGGACATTTCACATATGTGGCATGAACAATGAAAGGTTATCTTTTGACACCTAGGATTATATCCTTGCATAACCATCTAGGGATAGGGCTTTAATTATATTTGTCTTTTATGGCTTCATTCATTAATAGGGTTAAGGTATACTCCAAAAAGGATAGGGCATCATTAGATCATCAATCATCTCATCAAACTTCTAAGGATCGCCATAGTCTATGGTTAGCACCAATGTTGGACATCATACTAAAACCAATGACAACCTTATTGAACCAATCTACTCCTTTTTCATTGATTGCAATACTCTTCCCCTTTAGCATTCCCTCCTCCTTTGAAATCAATGGAAAATGGGGTTTGTTTCCTAACATTTGTTTCCCATCAAGTTCTCCCCCTATCATCATGCTTCTCCTTGTTTTATTAACTCCCTATGTCATAATGTTGCTTAATTGGGCATATTTTCCCATTCCTTCATCAAGGAAAGCTTTCCATGGTAAGTATGTTGCTCCTTGCATCATCATGCTAGTTGTGAGAGACAATATTTGAAGAAACAATTCTTTGGCCCATGCTCCCCCCAACAATATGGGTAATAATCCTCTTAATAATCAGAACCTTCGTGGAACATAGTTTCTTCCTATGATGACCAAATTTGATCAGAAACAACAATTTATGCCTTGAACATTGAAGACACATTCAACATGTTATTCTTTCGGCCCAACCTACTTCCTTTTCCAAACTTGTGCAACTCTTTTTCCATTCTTGATTGATGACTCTCCATATTGTCGAGGAACCCAATTCAAGTCACAATCTTGAGCTATATGTCCAAAATTATGGCATTTGAAACATACAATTTTCTACATGAATGAGGGAGCATAACTTATATTGGTTAACATCTTGGAGTATATTCCTACAATTTTGATTCTAGGGAAATGATTGGAGTCCTCATAAATTTCTTTGTTATATGCCCTGCAATCTTTTTCCATGTGCCCAAAATTTGTACAATAGTAGCAATAACCCAAAAATATAGTTTGATACCTACAAAATGAGGATTGTCTTAATGCACCTTTGAGGGTATTTTGCATTGAGGTTCTTTGATGATATTTATTTCTACCTAAAAAATCAACATATATTCTTGGGAGATAGGTCCCTCCAATGTTATTTTGAGTCCTCTCCTTAATTTTGCTAGAGCTAGTGATACTAGCATAATGTTCAATCTTCTTCATATTCTTGTTCTTTGATGCTTTATGGCTTGCATCACTTTTTCTAGAAGAATCACCTGCATATCCAAGACCATATTTTCCAAGTGGGGATCTTTGATGAATTAGGATGTCACCCAAGACTTAATAACACGTCAAGTTCTTTTTACCTGATCAACTACTTTTCTTAGAAAAACAATACCTTCTTCCATATTTTCATAGTCTTCATCTTTCTTAGCTAGTCAAATTTCATTTATTATTTCATCTTTATTTCTTCACATGCTTGGTCTTCAAGAGTGATCATATATGGTTCAAATGTTTTAGTCTCTTCATCCTTTTATTTTAGTTGGCACACCATGTTTTTTATTTCTTTATTTTTTTCATCAACTTGTATGTTTAGGACGACTATTTCTCCCTTTAAATTCTTATGTTCATCTCCTTTTATTTTTTTCTTTGCTTCCTTTAGTTGATATTTTTGGGAGGTGACTTCTTTACATTAACCAATTTCTTCTTTCAAATGACTCAAATCATCAGATCTTTGGTTGAGATGACTTGTTAAAATGGCTTCCTTTTTCTCTGCTTGTTCTAGTTGAGTTTCCAAAGAAATAACCTGTTCATTGTGTCTCTTCTCATTTTGATGCAATTTTGCCTTAATATTTTTTATATCCTCACCTATTTATTGTACTTGATGCCTTAAAAGGAAAAATTCATGCTTTTTATTTACAAGGTCATGATCAACATTTTGTATCTTCTTCTTGAGTTCCTCATTTTCCTCTTTCAAACTACTTATCTATTCTAGGGAAGCTACAAGCTTTGTCTTGAGGTCAATTTTGATTTCTACTCCAAAGTTCTCTTCATCATCATCCTCCTTTATGCAATTAGTTCCTTCAACATTGATATCAATTTTATTCTTTGGCTCTAGATTATCATTGAGCTCTTTACTATCATCCTCTTGATATGAGGTTATGACCAATAGTTTGTTTGATTGCATATCTTGAAGGTTTTTCCAAAACGTTTTTACTAATGAACATTTATACACTTTGACCTTTACAAGATTTGGTAGGTCAGTTAAGATTCCATTAATAGATTTTTCATAAAACTCTTATGAGATTCTAGTAGTCACTAAATTCGATATCTCAAATTCTTGAACCATAAAAAATAATTCCATTATTTGTCTCCATGCCTCATAGTTTTCTCCACTGAATAAGCTAGCTTTTGGCAGCCTAATTTTCCTTTGATTTCTTGATAGAGGAGATATATTCAAAAGGTTTGGAGCCACTATTCATTGACTTTTCCATTTGTGTCTTAAGGATCTAACTTCAACCTATTAGGTTGTGACTTGAAGGTACTAGATATGATGCCAATTATTGGAAATATTGAGGTGGGGGGGTGAATCAATATTTATTTTACAATTGTTAGTTTATACCAATTGATGTCACTTAATAAACCAGAACACAAAATTTAAAACGAAAGAGTAATTTATACTATTAAAAATAACAAGTACTCCAATACTCTTTTACATCAATCAATTTGTAGTATAAAACTTATAACTTTTTCATGGCTCCAACCCTATATGAAGACACCAACCTTTAGACTAGGATCCAACCTATACTCCACCAAGTTCCAACTTTATCTTCTTGAGGACTTTGATCCTCTTCAATAATTTTGGCTCCAACCTTGTGTGAGGACTCCAATCCTCTATGGATCCAACCTTATCTTCCACAAGGATCCAACCTTATCTTTACAAGGCTCTAACTTCTATGGCTCCAACCATGTACTTAAATTTTTCAAATTGGCTTTAAGGCTATTTTATGGCTTCCAATGTATTCTTCAATAAGTCTTAAAAATAACCCCAAGATCACCTTCAACAATTCCCTCAAATAATCTCCAAAATACTTACTTCATCAAATTCAACTTTAGTAACCATAATAGGTGTCTCCAAGACTCTTCATGATATCCAATCAAGCTTCTACAATGTTATTCCATTGAGGGCTTCAATCACACATTACAAGGTTAATTATGTCTCCAATAATGACTCTAAGATCTACTTCTATAGGTGTCTTCAACAAAGCTTCCCTACAAGATGTATTCAGTAAGATGCTTCAACAAATATGTAATAATGATGTCTTAAAAAAATTCTCCAAGGATGCTTCAAGCCTCTTACAATAAAAGCTTTTAGATGGCTCTCTAAGGTGTTCTCAATGCTAATAAAGAAGGTCTCCAAGGCTGCTGTAAATTCACTTCAAGATGTTTTCCAATTTTTTTATCAAGAAGTTTTCTCGAAGATGATTCAAAGTATTCTTCAATGTTTGGTCTAACATCAACTCAAGTTTTCACAAATCACACATATTCTCTTCAAAATAAAATCACCAAAACTACTATCGCCTCTACGCACAAGAGTAGAAATTATTTTCCAAAGTAAAATTACCAAAACCAACGTAGTTGACTATTTTGTGCGCACAAGAGACATGGAATAATTTCAAGAAAATCACCACCAAAGATAATAATAACAAGATCTAATGTAGGTCGTATGATAATAAATCACAAATATCTTAGACAGAACATGGAATAGAGGAATCGAAAATTTAAGGTGCCTACAACATAGAGTCCATGTCGGTATCAAACTTCATGACATATGTATATTCTCAAAAATAATATTTTATATATATATATATATATATATATATATATATATATATAATGTCATAAGATAAACCTCATAACAAGGTATAGACAATACTGATCTCTTCTTTAGATACTCAATAAAATTGCTTCCTTCTATAACATCAATATTACATCTTATATAAATAATTCCAAAATATTTTCACATTAGTGAAATTTGATTTCTCATAATTTCTTTCTTTAGGTTTCGTATATCTCGAAGATTATAATAATTCATGACATATGTGCCATCATGTTTATTAGCCCAATGAATGTTTTACATGATAGGAGTCAAATATAGGAGTCCAAAATGAATGGTTGAACTCCTCCTTAAGCACGAATAACAAATATTCTAAAGTCGTGCTACCTCCTCTGTTGTGATTGAATCATGCGTGAAATCTCTTTCTTTCGAAAACAACTAGTATAGAGTGCAACATTATACATATAATTTCTTGAACTCCTCTATTTTCAATAGGATAGAAGTAGACATGTGAATAATAATTGAAGGTCTCTCGATATATCTTAATCCTTTTTCTTGTAACATCCCTCTCATGATATCATCTCTTCTCCCTATCGATGGGAATATATAAGCAATAAACCTCATCACATTAGTTACAAGGAAACTTTTAAGGGCTAATATTTGCATATGGGCTAATATTCCACACTTTTTTTGCAAAAAAGTTTCACTAATTTTCATTTTTTTCTAAAAAACATTCACCCAAATTTTATAGGGTAAAATGTTTTACCTTAAAAATCACCAAAATTTATAGATCTTATATAAAATGATTATAAATGTGAATGTTTTTACAAAAATATCACCATATATTTTCTAATTTACATATTAGTGACTAACACGTTTTTCTAAGGTTTCTAAACATGAAGATAAATTTGCATCCTTAAAATTTTCCTTTTTTAGTTACAATTGTTCACAAATTTTCTTGACACCAATTGCTTGCAAGCATGTCCATGTATCTATATCTATATCTGTGTGTGTGTGTGTGTGTGATGCTAACAATTTCGAGCACTTCTAGTGGTCTTAGGGTTATTAAATTCTCCCCCCTTTAAAGATAACACCATCCTTAGTGTTCATCCCTTCATATTTTTGTTAGCATTACATGTTAGTCAAGCCTTTATCTCCCATTGGAACTTTGCATTTTTAATTCAATTGATTTTATCTTCCATAATCTAATTTTTAAATCATCTTTCAACCATGTCATCTATCTTCAGTCATAATAGTTCTATAACCAAAAAATAGAAGGGGCTCATTCTCCTCAAGAATGAAGGATTTTATGTTCAAGGAATATTAGTAATTAAAAATAATATTTTTAATTAATAATCATAAATATTTACAACTACAAAAATCTTCAATTTTTTACTTTCAATATTTTAGCCAATGTTAAATTTTGTAAAAAAACAAAGTCTTTATAATAATTATTATTACACGCCAACACTCTTGGACATCGTGGCCATTTCACACAATATTTTAGTTACAAGTGGTTTATCAATTGTGGCAAGCACTCTAGGAGTGGTTTATCAACCTCCATGGAATTCACCTTGTGGCATATGACCAATAAATCCAATTACTATCTCTCAATCATAATCACATTAATTTTTATCGCAACATTTGTAACTATCAATTTCTTATACAATGCTAGCTGACATTTTTAACTATCAACCATTTATCATAGTACCTATTCAAGTACTCAAAGAGCATATAGTTCTCTAATTATATAAATGATCGAAATAGACACAACTACACAAAATTTATATTCTCTTAGGCCCTTGCTAACAACATCTAGAAGACTAGAAATACAATAGAGGTCACCCTTGAACTATAATTTTATTAGTTCCTCCCAAAGCATTAGGTTCCTTTCTTGTTAGGGAACTAATAAAAAACCTTTGATGGATTTACTCCTCAACCCAAGTAGCATCCTACTATATTTGGATATAGGTCGAGTCTTTATCTCCCACTGTCATCTTTATGTTAAAAATTCCTTTATCTCCCACAGTATTTTTCATAAATCTTCCACCCATGACATTTATCTCTTGTCATGTTAGCTCTTGGTGGTTTTCCACCCATGACATTTACCTAAAGTCATATTATTTCCTGGTGGTTAGATCATTCAAACAGGACCATCCCTTTGGAAAATATGGAGGATGTGTTTGCCCCTTTGTTGACCATAATTGAATTTCATTGGTTCCTAATAGTTAGGAGTGCAATCTCTCATGTGGTGGCTCCTATATTAACAACAATAGTAGTAAATAAATCAATTTCATTTTATCAACAAAATAAATATTTACTTTCTCATAAATAATATTTACTTTTTATTTTTCCCACCACATGTCATCTTAGAAAATCATAAAATTCATTTTTAAATGGAATTATCACTTTTCCATAAAATTATTTGTCAACCTGCATTTTAAGGATAAAAATCAAATTCACAATTCAATTTCACTATCATTGAATGTTTCCTTGAAACATTTTTTAATGATCACTTATGATTTATACTAGCTCATGATTCCTTGAAAAATTTGAGGACCTATTAACCGAGCGTCCTCACGGTTTTGGCCTTCAATCAAGGTGCTGCCCAAAATCCAACAATTCACAAGAATCATGATTGACATCTCATGTCACATGGGTGGATTTAATTTCAAGTTTTCCACATAATAATCCACGCGCAATTTATAAAAAAATCACTATATATTTTATTCAAAAGTCTTGCATGTCATAGCAATAAACATTATTCCTTCACATTTGTATTTGCAAATCACATTGCAACATTTTACCTTTCATTGGTTCTTGTATTCCCTATTTCAAAAGTCTTAGTGAATTCACTTTTCTGCCATTAGGCTACCCTTGCTTAACCATAATAGTAACATTAGTGACAATTATACTTATTAAAACCATACTTTTCAGAAAATCATGTTATTTACAAAACATTTTGTTAATATACTTAAGATGCCTTTCATGCATCAAGGTTTGGTACTAGTCTTGGTAATATTTTAGTTAGATTCCATGCATTAAGAGTAAGCATAGAAAATAAGGATTCATCTTCAAGACACTATAGCCCTTTTAATACAATCATTGACGTTGAACATAATCCTAATTTATGCAAATGACATTTAATTTTATGCATATGTATCTAACCATTAGCCATTATGCAAAATTACTGAATTGAATTTAATCACACAAACTTTTCTTGGATAAATAAATCAATAATGTTAACATATTAAAAATTCCATCGAAATTTTTATTTAGCAATGACAATAAAGAAACCATATTTCCACAACTTAATCGACTTAACTGATTATTTTTAATATGTAGTGTTACTCATACTATTCACATGTACTAGATGAATTTCTAAAGGATGATAATATAAATATTTTTTAGGTCCATGATGCATATTTCCTAACACCATCACTGAATCATTAACTTGTAGAACTACATTATTATGCATGATGTTTCAATAGACAATGTAATTAACAACTTCTAGCTACTACTAGTTTTATCATTAAGGTTGTAGAACATGCACTAAACTATCACATAATATTTGTTTCCTTTATCACACTAACTACCATTTATGCATGTTTATTTGGAAGGTATGCACTTTTCCTTTCAATTCTTATTATTGATATAACAATGTATTTCTATTAAATCAATCACTTTTAAATACAATACTATTATCATGATCTAAGTTCTTTGTAACATTCAAGTAATTATAGTCATGTGTATGCATTGTTAAACAAATATCCACTTTTGTAGTTGATCATAATTTCTTGCATACTATCTTGATATACATAAAATCCTATACAAAGCTTTACCCATACAACAACACTTTCAGCATTAGTACTTGAGTGTCAGTAACAAATATGCTAATAATTCAATCAAACCCAAATTCCATGGCATATTTTCACCATTAGACCAATATCATGAAAAATGAACTACCATTATCACAATGCTGACAACTTTTAACAATAATCTCCCATAAAAAATGGAATGATGCACATTGCAATATACCTTCGAAGATAAGTTTAATAGTTTTTCGGTAGATCATATACAATTTATTAGTATTGAAATTACAACAATGATGTCATGCAATTCTAATTCATAGGAGATAGTCCATTATACTAAATACTCAATGCAACCAAGTGTAATAAACTTAATTAAAATTCAAAGTAATTTCACGACAAGTCACAATCGCCCATTAGCCATTAAGAGCTACCACTTGACTCATTGTTTATTCTCAACATTCAAATGGGCTCTTTTAATGTTTTTTGAAACATTCTATTGTCCTTTTCATGGGAAGCCCATGCCTTTCTAAATTATTTTTCTATCACACAAAATAATGTATGCATTCATTCTTTTCTTATAAGCAATACATTGTAACTCTAATCACTTTTCTTTTAAGGCACCAACAAATATTATATTAAAAGGTTTGTAGCTAATCCATACTATTTACAATGTGAGTGTTCAAAGTTTTTCATCATTTAGTTGTAATCAACATGAAATAAGTTCTACCCATCTTTCATCAATCCTAAGGATTGGAATGCCATTAGCATCATTATTCCTCAAAGTGTTCATTAACACTATCTTTCTTTAGCACTATCAAGCATTTCATATTAAATTAAATTGATTGCATATATCTTCATGTAATTTCATTAGAATCATACCTTAACTTATATCCAAAAGTATCATACCACTAATTCTTCTCCTCTTATGAATTCCTAAAAGGTTCCAGTGCTACAACCTTTGCTCATACACCACTTATAACGTTCGTCACTGTACCTTGTAGAAAATATTCAAGGATTATTTTTATTTATCAAAAGTTACCAACATGAAACATCCCAATAATGGCTTATTACATACTTAAATGATAATCAATTATAATCCCAATAATAACACGAAGTAACCATAGAAACATAATAGTGGATTGTGTAAAGGATATACATTGTTTCCATTTGTTAACATATTACATTATGCTATAACTTTTCTTGTATTGCACCGATCAATTAATTAAAATTATTCAAAACACATGCTTGAGATGATTTTCCAATGTTATGTAAAAAGGCCACATCATGAAGATAATAAATAGGAAAGAACATAATTAGAAATTGAAATACCTAGAAACCCCAAAGGGAAAAACCATCAATTATTTAGTTTTATTAAACGTTTTGTGATGGAGTTCACCCCCCACTCAATGGCAGTAAGGGAGTCCATCCCTTGTTCATTATTAAATATTTACAAAGAAATATCATTGTTAATTCATGCATAGTTAACTAGAGGCCATTACATTAATCATGATAACATGCTTCTTAATCACTTTACCCCACAATTTCTTGAGCATTGTGTCTTTGTGGCTTGGTTACTTCTTGTAGTGGATTCTCTTGCATTTGACGATCCTTCAATCTACATGGACCAATAGTCAAGAATAATGACCTTATTTCCTACCATAGTTTTAATTATAATCCATCTTCCATATGTTGCATAAGGGATGGATTAGACACTATTAATTAATATTTCACATAAGTCACAATTCTTTCCTGCAATTACTACATTAGCAAACTCTCACAACATGATTATATAAAATATCAATTATCAAACCTAAGCAATCAATCAAAACTAGTTATGCTTTAAACATCTTTTCATTTTCTACTTTCTTGTACTTGCATAATAATGTTAAATATGTTTTTGATATTTTTCTTTTACATGCATCCTTAAGTGAAAAACCAATTTTCCAGCACATGCATCAATATAATGTATAAAGAGTATTGAGACATGCCTCTTTCTTGACACCACACATGCATTAAATAAAAGAACAAAATTTCAAAATCATCCTATTTATCTATGCACGTGTATCTCTATGAAATATTTCTAACCGTCTAGATCTCACATAAAGATTACCAAGGGATGCCTAACTATTCATACCTCACATGCAAAAGGAATAGTTACATTTTACCACTTCCCATAAGAAGAGGGTAATATTTTAAAACAATCACCATGGTTAATAATATCTCTTCACCCAAGAAGAGAGAAATCTTTCCAAAAGGTAATAACCAAAAATACTATTATTTCTTTGGACCATAACACATTTTCCAAAAGAAACTAAGAGTTAATATCTTTGTGCATATAAACACTTATTATTTTTCATGAAAGCTAACACAACACCTATTATTTTTGTGCATATAAACACATATTCTTTTTTCAAGAAATCGCACACAACATCTATTACTTTTTTGCATAAAACACATATTCTTTTTTCAAGAAATGAAAAACAATAGCTATTATTTTTGTGCATAAAACACATATTCATCTTCAAGAAAATGTGGAAAAATAGGTATTATCTATTTGGATATTAGAACAATTCTTTTTCAAGTAATTAGAAAAATAAATACATATTATTTTTTCATGAAAATTTAACAGAATAGCTATTATATATGTGCATAAGAACATGTATTCATTTCAAAAGAAAATCACCACAACTATTATTACATTTCCGCACAAAAGCATAAATTCCTTTACAAAAGAAAATTACCAAAACCAATGTCGTTAAGCCTTTTCTGTCCACAAGAGCATAAATTCTTTTCCAAAAGAAAATTACCGAAACAAATGTATTTAACTCTTTTGTGTGCACAAGAGACGTGAAATATTTTCAATAAAATCACCATCAAAAGTAATAATAACAAGATCTAATCACTAGTACAAAATGGCTAATTAGTTACTAAAACATTGACTAAAATTTGCATATAAATGACTATTTTTCAGTCAGTGACTAGTAGTAGGTAATTTACAGCATCTTATAATGTGACCAACTTTTAGTCGTTTTTAGCTTAGACATTAATTGATTGTCTCAATTTAATCATCTAGCAGTGTATTTACTCATAAATTTGGTTGTTAATTTAGTTATTGATTTAGTCATTAATTGCCACAATTATTGACCAAATATACAACAAAATATATTACTATATGATCATCTGAGAAAACAAATTAATGACCAAAATGTTGGTCGTGTTATAAGATATTGTAAACTAGCATTTGCAGCCAAGGATGCAAAGGAAACGCCGTAAGGCACAGTGTGTGTAAGAATATTGAAATGTGAATAGACTTTAGCAGGTTTTTTGTGAAAGGAAGGGTCGTCGATGCCGAGTTTTAATTTGAGGAAGGCATTCCAAAACCGCTGAAAAGGAATGCAAGTAGCTGCAAATATGCATTGAACCTGTCTAGAGGCCTTTGTTTGTAGCTGGTAAAAATTGTGGAGTTATAGGTGAAGATAAATGAATGAATCAATGCAAACGGGCAACCATCTTGATTTGGGCAGGTCCACCCAAGAAATGTTTTTCCAAACCAGAAATTAAATTAGTATGAAGATATACCGAAAACATGTAGTTTATCAATTAAGGTCAATTGATTTTGTCAATAGAATATGTTAAAACCCATTGACAATAAAATGGGCGTGAGGATATAAACTATCAAAATGGTATTGATCTTGAAACATCTCTTTTTAAGTTTCAAATGGAAAACACAAATAGGTGCGAGGACTCAAATTATCAAAATGGTATTTGGTGTTGAAACATCCTTTTTTAAGTGTGAAAGGGAAAATACAAATAGTGTATTGTAACATCCTTTTTTCAAGTTTGAAATGAAAAACACAAATAGTTGTGAGGACACAAGCCATGAAATGGTAATTGATGTTGAAACATAATTTTATAAGTTTGAAATGGAAAATACAAACAATGAATTGTAACCAGATAGGTCCGAGAAGGAACACAATAGCGTAAAGAAGATTGTGCTTGTCATTCCATATTTGAAGTTGTAGGAAAACATGGTGGAGGAAGCGAAGACATGAAGAAGCAGCAATGGACCTACGAAATGTATGTTTGGTTAGAATTAGGAATATGTAAACCAGTTGCTAAAATGTATCAGTAATACTTTGCACGCGAGTTGTGTTAAAATGAAGCTGGAAGCAATGGAAATGAAGTTACCTTTGCTATGGGGATCCATATATTGTCAGTGG
>APFE031314627.1:0-22361 GCA_000404065.3 Pinus taeda | reverse complement strand
AATCCATATTGTAAATGTCAGAAATTGTTATTTTTTTTTGTTGGTGGCCGAAAGGAGATCTTGTTGTCAAAGATGTAGAAGCTGCAGTCAAACCTTCTTTTTTAAACCACGACTTTAGCGCATGAGCCTCTTCAATGTCAGGATCTACAAGAATAATGGATCTTGTTGCAGTGCCGATATTTTTTCCATTAAATTCTCCAACGCGTGCAGATTTGATTGCAATGATGGGGTTATTTCCCGTAGCACATAGGGATGAGATTTCTTGTGACACGACATTAAAATTATCTCCCCAAAAGATTGCATCTATGCTATACTCTGACATGTTGCAAAGCTATACTCTTTGTTTATTGACTTCAGAGCCATCTTTTCTACGTATGGTGCACACACCAGAAATGTACGTGACAACGCCGATAACATCAACAATGGAGTTGACGGTTGTTGTTCTGATATCATTAATTGATTTTATATTGAATCGCACCGTTGGATTATGTTTTTTTTCGCCGGAAACATGTTCTATGGTAGACGTTGCATTCAGCAAAATTTCCCAATCATTGTTCAAGTGGTTGTATTGCTTATTAGCCATTTTCACATTCCCTTTAGAGACAATGTAGACATTTTCATTTTGGATTTTGTCGAAAAAATAATCTGCGGCATTGTTGAAACATGTAGTATGTATTTCTCCACCCTCTATATCGAACAGGTTGAAACCAAACACTCTACCGGGTCCATATTGATTCTGAAATTGCCTAAGAGATGTTTTCCTTTGGACGTATCCTTTTATGCACCAATTTGAGTGGTAAGGGTTTAATGATTTGATGGGAATTTGAACTGGCAGAACAGACGGAGTTGGAGTAGTTGGAAGAGGGCAGTGTCTTTTTGATAAAGGTTGCGGATCTGATGAGGATGGAGTGTTTTCATTAGATGTGATGGGGATATTCAAAGTTTTTGGATTGCCAATTAAGGGTGAAAATGAAGTAGTTATTTCAAAGTCTATTAGCTTTATAGACCTACACAATAATTGAGAGTCATAGGAATAATTGTTAGGAGTGGTTGTGGTATAAATAAAAACTGCAAAATTTTGAAACAGGAAATTCATAACAAACTTACGTTGATGGACCAATAGCCGAGGTAGCCCAACTTTTAACATTTATAATAGAGCCCTTTTGTAGCAAGCCTGTTGATACGAGATCATTGAAATCTGTTGGAAGTATGATGTGTTTCTTATGTGTTCCGTCTGAAATTGCAGTACGATATCGCGGAGTTGTTTTTTCATTGATTGTATTGGCTCAAGTTCAACAATTTGTAGGCATGGTTGGATATGAGTTGAACCAGATAACATTGAGGAAATTGCATTTTCAGTAACGTTTTTTGTCATTTTCTGGTGCAAAACAAAACGCAAAAAATGTTGTTTTCTCTACGTAAGATGTTTAAAATTCATTAAATTCCTACAACATTACTTGAAAAAAATATGAATTAAAGGGCAAAGGGAAAGAAGCATGTTCAATTTTTTTTTTTAAAGGAGTGGGCATCGAAGTTTGTAAACACAAAGAAGAGAGACATTTATCAGAACAACTTCCATTACGAGCATTTTTTTTGAAGCATAGTTCCACCAAGCGAAGAGGAAGAAGGAGAGGGAGGAACAAATGAAGTAGAAGGTTTGGGAGCAACTCTAGTACCACCTAGTTGCTATCATGATGGCCCAAGAATCATGGTGTTTTGAACGGCATAGGTCGAGAAAAGCCATACCGGCGGGCGAATTACAAGCCCTGTAACGGACAATGTAGCCATATGAGGTACACCAACATCTCCCATAGAGGAGAAGGGAGTAGGATTCCCCCAAGGGGAAATCCTTGACTGGTGGACTCCATTTTCTCAACCTGAAACCAATGAGGGAGCAGTGATGTTATTCCGATTCGAATAAAATCTATGACGCTTTGACACAACTTGCTTTTTCAAATTTTAAGAGTCGAAAAAAAGCCAAAGATGACTCTAGTCGCCTCTGATTTTGGAAACTCTAGTATCATTTGGTTGCTGAGTTGTTTCTTCAAGAGTCAAGGTGTTTTGAATGACATAGGTTGAGAAAAGCCATACTGGCAGGCCAATTGGAAGCCCTGGAGGGGACAATGTAGCCATATGAGGTGCAACAACATCTCCCCTAGAGGAAAAGTGAGTAGGGTTCCCCATAGGGGAAATCCTCGACTGGTTGGCTCCATTTTATCACCGTAAGAGCAATGAGGGAACAATGAGGCTATTCCGATTTAAATAAATTTTATGACGCTTTGACACAATTTGCTTTTTCATTTTTTAAGAGTCGAGAAAAATCTAAAGATGACTCTAGTCGCCTTCGATTTTTTAATGAGCCTGAAGTGACAAGTGCTCAGATGGTCCTTTTCTTTTAAGGAGTCCGAAAAGAACGAAAGTGACTACTTTGGATATCTAGACAGGGGGATTACCAAACCAACCGCAAAACTGTAGAATACTTTTTAAGGTACGGCAATCAATCTTCCCGAATGCTGTGTTTAGTGCATTGCGATCGATAGGGCGGCAGACACGACTTCCTAAGGATAAAGGATATAGCCTATAGTGGTCTCCCAATATATACTCGACGGTACGTGGGAGCACAAGTCTTTACTGGCACTTGTCGTTTCGAAGAGGAGGAACCACCCAACCTACAATGAAAGTGATAGTTACCAGGTTTTACGACGCCAGAATACGTCTCTAGCCTAGACTTCTAAATGGTGTGCGTTAGGTTCCAAAGCGTTGTTATGTTTATTGAAATGTATTTTAGAGTTGATCTTTCTTAAGAAGTTTTCCTTTAAGGTTGATCACGTGATGTACATATACAATTCCTAAATATGCAATCTAAGATGATAAAGAGACGTATACTTTCTTTTTGCATTGAAAATCCTAGCTACTAAGGAAAGAAAAGTGAAATTATTTCAACATAGAGCAGGCAACACACGTTAAGTCCTATATCAATTTCCGCATGCATTCTAAATGTAAATGTACATGCATGTATTTGTTTTCCACTTTCTTAGTGTGTGGATGACAAAAAAAATGCCAAGTGCAATATAATATGAATACAAGGATATGGCTATTCCATAATTCTGACAGACATAAGCAAAGTTATTGAAGTTTGTATCTAAGATTTTCTAGAGTCTGTTCACTAGAAAGAAGATAGCCATGATGGCACCACTTTGCACTAGTCTAACACAAAGGGGAAAAAGCTAAATTATCAAGAAAGCATATTTATAACTAAATCATTTCAATCGGGAAATAATTTTGATTTAAATTTATAAGACCCTGTAGCTGCTCAGTGGTTACTATACAATTGATGGAAGAGGATTCTCTAGCATGGTCCATGGAAGGAATAGAAATGAAGCAAAAACTTGGAAAGGAGATTAAGGTTGTTACCGGAGATGAACAAATACAGAAAATATCCAAAAATGTCCTTCAACGCTAAAAGTTGAATCGCTAAATGAAAAAACAAAGCAGGCCAGTATCTGTATTTCAACATTGTTGCGTGAGTAACCAACATAAGATGCACAGTGGTATGCAAATTAATAGCCTAAGCGTGGAAAATCCCCAATATAATCCACACAAGCTAATATTTACCATCAATAAATATAGTGCATAACTTAAATAACATATTAAATATTTAATTTGAAAATAATTTGAAAAATTAAATGTAACTAAACAACATCAATAAAGAAATCATTCAAAAACAAATTAAATTAAATACCTGAAGGCTGAAGGCTGAATCAATAGTGAAGGCTGAATCAATTGTAAGGATGTATCCCTGTGCATTTGAAAAAAGTTCAGTACAGATGATATGAAATTTTTTTAGTTGTAATTTATTATCGGCCTAGATCTATGTCATCGTGATGAGAAATTCCTTCCTTCGTTCAATGGACTCTAATTCCGTGGATGCAATTTTAATGTATATATACTAACTATTGCTTCAATAATGCAAAGAGAGGTGATAGCGTTGTTAAATTGGGACAATTTCAAAAGTATAAAGAGATGTAGTTAGTGTTGTTAAATTGTACATAATTTTAAAATATATGTACATTTGAATTCAGTGTTTCAACATTATCAGTTTTTTAAGGGAGAATACAACATTATTTATTAAAACAAATAAAAAGTATAAAGTATAATCTCAAGAGGTGAATTGATTAGCTTTATATAGTATTTCAACATTATGAGTTTTTTAAGGGAGAATACAACATTATTGATTAAAACAAACAAAAAGTATAAAGTATGATCTCAACAGGTGAATTGGTTAGCTTTAAATTCCTTACCAGCAGGCAAATGTCCAAAGTAAATTCCATACCAGCAGGCAAGTGTCCAGATTACTCAAGCAAAGGCAATTGTGGAGGTTGAATCCCTGTACATCGAAAAAAAAAAGAATTAAACTAAAACGATTAACAATTGTGAAGAATGAATCACTGTGTATTAAAAAAAAATAAACTAAGGCAATTAACAATAGTGAAGGATGTATCCCTGTGCATTTGAAAAAAGTTCAGTAAAGATGATATGAATTTCTTTTAGTTGTAATTTCATGTACTGAATTTCAACTTTATCACTAATGCATTATTATGTACAATTTTCCTCTTCGATTTAGAAAACTTGTAAGTTAGCTTTTCTCTCTTCTATGCTAAGTTTCTTGACTTATGCATGAATGCAATAACCCAGAACAATTACTACAAAACATATTTGGCTTTAGAGGAGGATGTAAAGTATAGAAAGAATGAATCTTACTTTTTGATAGAACTTGATAAACTTAGTGAAATGATAGAATCACAAAAAAATCACAAGGACAAGCTAGAAAATGAGAGGTTTAATATCTTTACAAAATAAGCCCATCCTAGAGCGAGGGTGACATTATTACAATGATATAAATTGTAATAGCATTGCTATACCATTTGTTGAGAAAGATAAATCTTACGTTCGATGTTTTATTTCTGATTATGCTATGAATCTATGTATGGTAAGCGCTATGTATACTAGGTGATTTCTGTTTGAAACATTATTAGGTCAACTTGTTTTATCTGTACTAAATATACAATCGCGTTCTCCTTATTCAGTCACAAAATTAAAGATTGTAACATTCCAAATTATGCTGCAATTGCATTTGTGAACTCAAAACAAAGCTTTGTTACATGGTTGCTAGAATGTATGAGCTATTACAAAAGAATGAGAAAACCAGTTTTGTTCACATAAAATTCTCGTTACAGGCTTTTAAAAAGCATTTCTCTCTTGAATTGATTTTGAGGAAGTAAAAAAGACACGTGGAAATCCTTAAGCATATGAAACAATTCCAACATCAAATATACAACGTGACTGTTCTGGAAAACTTTGAATAATTGAAGCCTGACTGCTGAGGGAAAAAATATCAGAATTCTATGTAGTAGAGAGATTGGACAAATATTTAGACGAATAATAATTATATGCAATGCAATTGTTGTATCATGTTTATAGCTAACATCTCAATGTCACCTCTAAAGGATATATAAATCTAATTAGAATGGGAGCATCTATAATCAGAATTGTGGATTTAAACAACAATTATAACGTAAAATAATTATATATAAATGGATGAAAAAAAATAATCATAATGATAAAATGAATACTTATTAATCCATGCATTGAATGAAAATATGTATATATTAATAGTTAAATCCGTGGTGAGTTACTCCCGATTTCTTTCAAGTTACTCCCCATTTGGTGGTATACTTCACAGGTTTGGCCCAACCGAGAAGGAGCTGAACCAATGACCCTTCCAAGTAAATGTGTGAGGATGGGGTATACTTCACAGGTTTGGCCCGACTGAGAAGGAGCTGAACCAATGACCCTTCCAAGTAAATGCGTGAGGATTTTTACTATTTACTTTTTTGTGAACATTGATTTGCTTTGTACAGTTACAATTCATTTTGTCTAATTTAATTCTTTTTTCTCATGGCAGGTGCATTCCCTGAAACTTTATTGTTACTTCCTCCACTAGTGCCTTCATACTAAACATAGGTCATCGCTATATTGTTCTACGTAGTTGCTACTTAGATGCTCTTTATAGAGAATCTGTGCATTTTTTGGGTTTTCTACCTAGAGTTTCTATGAATTTCAACTACATTAGGGTTATAAGACCCTTGTATGGGCGACACATGTTAATCCTAGGAATGAATTATTAGTTTAGTATTTTTTCTTTTTGTGATAGTTTCCCCAAAGTCTAGTATATAAGAAAAAAACTGTTAATCACATAAAGCTTTTGAGCCAGTCACGTTAGTCAGGGAGGGAATGCCAGTCAGAGAGGTGGTTGGGTGATGCTTGCCCGGAGAGTTCTTGCTTGATTTCCCACACATCTATAGGGAGGGGTGGGTACAACGGATGGACAAAGCCGGGAGTCTCATTGCTAGAAGCTCTTTGCTATAAGCTCCAGTCATTTGGCCGAGAGTAGCATTGTTAATTACATAAAGTTTCTGGTGCATTTTCTCATAGCCTCGCAGAGTCCTATTATTTTAACTCTATTTAATTTTATACCTTTGACGAAATGGCTTGAAATGCCTTGGCCATGTTCCACGTCTCTTTTTTTAATGTGCTCACATAATTTCTTAATCAACCAATTTCTCTAAATCAAAATATCACAAAAAAAGACTTCTTTGAGAAGAGGAAAAAATATCTAATATAATGTTTTTGTATCAGAAATTAAAAATATAAAGCACAATCTTTTATATACAAGTGTTGGAGAAGATTGGAATTGGCGCAAACCATAATGGATACCCTCAAAGTATGCTTTTTCAGACATTTGAACACAGTTCCATGTTTTATGTAAAATAGGGATTGATCTGATAATTTTTCCACTCTCCAACCATCTCATATAATTCATAAACAAGATTCTCAAATGGATTCTCTTCTATCTAATGCTAGCATTAACTGCTACAGGTTCTCTATATTATTAAAGGACTAGTTGGAATGGCCTGCTTCCTAGACCGATCATAGGTAAATATCCAATTTAAAATTATTCAGATGCCCATATTTACTATTTGTGTTTCCAGCACGAGAAAGATGTATTTTATCATAATTGACATAACAATGTTGATTATGTAACGCAGACATAACTATAACCTAAACTCCAGTAGCGTAGTAGTGATATAGTCATGTTAGGTTCTTAGAACAGTCAGCTTTAAGTAAGCAGCTCAATCTATTTTCTTTTTTCAGGTGAAAACGACCATCACATAGCCGCAGTATGTGCTAATGCAAATAATGATGGACAATCTCAACCGAAACATAATAAATTGGGAAGCAGTCAGGAAATCAAATAATGGTTGTCTATTTATATATAGGATTTGTTTTGTTTATTTGGTCTGCAGATATTTTGTTTTGTGTAATTGTTGCAATGGTGGCAAACTAATCACCAAAACATTGCGACAGTATGTTAGCTAAGTTTATGTATGAAAACAATGTAATGGCAGACCTCTGTCAAAGTTTATTTTGTGTGTTTTTCTATTCACCTTCGAATATTTGCAGTATAAGTATTACGATGACATAAATTGTAATAGCATTGCTATACCATTTGTTGAGAAAGATAAATCTTTCTATATGACATGTCAAGTTCTGAGGAAGAATATGCTGAAGACTTGGAGAAGCTAGCAGGATCAAGTAATGAAATTGATATGCCTAAAAGCCAATCTGATGTAAGTAACAGTGCTGATTCTGATATGGAAAGTGAAGACTGTCTTGATGATATGGAAAAACCTAATGATGGAGAACAATTTAGGAAGTCTGTTAATGGTGTGGATGGCCCACTCGGGAAAGCATCTTTAGAAGAAAGGATTAAACTTACAAGGGAACAACCTGCTGATGTTAAGAAACGACGTTTCATTAACCTGAATGAGTTAGCTCCTTTTCCAGGACATGATGATGGACCGGTAGCATGAGAAGTCAAACACAAAGACACTACATATTGTCAAGTTTGAGAGGCTGATTAATCTGCCTTGGACAAGAAATATGAATGTTGCATTGCCAATGAATTTGTTGTTGCAGCTCATCTCATACTTTAATTGCTATGTTGAATTTCTGTGATCTAATTTCTGCTTTTTAATTCCTTATTAGGTTATTAGACATTTGTTGTGTAGTCCTGATGACTCCAAAGCTCAGGTGTAAGATAACAAGGAAGTCTAAGAATGGTAGGAGTTTCATTCATCAAATTTTTGTAATGAGCAACAGTCGTTCCACTTGTAATCTAGTCAAACGCAAACATTTTGACATCGTGGCATATTGGCTAATTTTATTTCAGGAGAAAGATGACCTAATAATCATGTAGATGTTTTTGTTGTATCACCTTCATCTCATTTAAATAAATCGCTCATTTGGGATTTCTTAATAACAAGAAACTTCTTATGTAGCCGTGTTTCGCTTATCAGTTTGGTGCTTCCATGTCTTTGTAGAAAATCGGGGCGCAATTTTCTAACATGCATATAGAAAGCAATTTAAGGGTTTCGGATAGGCTAGCCACAAATATGTATAAATCAATTAATTCTAGGCACAAAAACCACTAACGAATGAACAACAGCAGTGCAATTTGGGTTCTTGGTCTTGTAACTCGCAGGTTATGGAATGCTATAATCATTATCCAGGAGATCCCTTTATCCATATTCATTCTTATGCTCCTGAATGTGAAATGGTTTGTGTTGTACTGCTATTATGGTAGTCACCCTAAATGGCAAGGCAAGGAAGTCCAGCAACTTGGTAAGTGCCAAAAATTGTCTTGGAGGGAATCTGTCGAAATATTTGATGGATTTTTTACATTGAAGTTCAGCTGGTTTAATTGGTCACATACGCAATGGTCTAATCGGTGTTTTCTAATGAATGGACTACGAGGCAATATGATCTGTAGATTAATTGTTGCCTACTGGTAGGATGTTCTCTTATAAGAGTTTATATAAGAAGTGAAAGGCAAGTAGAAAACATTAATCGTACACGCTAAGCAATTGTAACCGAGTTGGTAATAGCATTGCTATACCATTTGTTGAGAAAGATAAATCTTACGTTCGATGTTTTATTTCTGATTATGCTATGAATTTATGTATGGTAAGCGCTATGTATACCAGGTGATTTCTGTTTGAAACATTATTAGGTCAACTTGTTTTATCTGTACTAAATATACAATCGTGTTCTCCTTATTCAGTCACAAAATTAAAGATTGTAACATTCCAAATTATGTTGCAATTACATTTGTGAACTCAAAACAAAGCTTTGTTACATGGTTGCTAGAATGTATGAGCTATTACAAAATAATGAGAAAACCAATTTTGTTCACATAAAATTCTCCAAACGAATATACCCACCACAAGCCATTAATTTGTCAAGATTTTGATATTGGGATACTTAAACACACTACATCCACCCAAGGCCAAAATCCTTTAACATAAATATATCTAAATTCAATAAGACTACTGGTTCTTTCTAAAGCTGAGTATATTCGTAAAAAAAATAGGGGAAATGAAAATCCTTCGTCATCCACATCAAAACATAATGAACCATTTACAATTCACTGACATTGGGCATTACTCCCATCATAAATAAAAAAGCCCAAAGATGACCTAATAATCCTGTAGATGTTTTTGTTGTATCACCTTCATCTCATTTAAAGAAATCGCTCATTTGGGATTTCTTAATAACAAGAAACTTCTTATGTAGTTGTGTTTCACTTATCAGTTTGGTGCTTCCATGTCTTTGTAGAAAACCGGGGCGCAATTTTCTAACATGCATATAGAAAGCAATTTTAGGGTTTCGAATAGTCTAGCCGCAAATATGTATAAATCAATTAATTCTAGGCACAAAAACCACTAACAAATGAATAGCAGTAGTGCAATTTGGGTTCTTGGTCTTGTAACTCGCAGGTTATGGAATGCTATAATCATTATCCAGGAGATCCCTTTATCCATATTCATTCTTATGCTCCTGAATGTGAAATGGTTTGTGTTGTACTGCTGTTATGGTAGTCACCCTAAATGGCAAGGCAAGGAAGTCCAGCAACTGGGCAAGTGCCAAAAATTGTCTTGGAGTGGATCTGTCGAAATATTTGATGGATTTTTTACATTGAAGTTCAGTTGGTTTAATTGGTCACATACGCAATGGTCTAATCGGTGTTTTCTAATGAATGGACTATGAGGCAATATGATCTGTAGATTAATTGTTGCCTACTGGTAGGATGTTCTCTTATCAGAGTTTATATAAGAAGTGAAAGGCAAGTAGAACACATTAATCGTACACGCTAAGCAATTGTAACCGAGTTGGTAATAGCATTGCTATACCATTTGTTGAGAAAGATAAATCTTACGTTCGATGTTTTATTTCTGATTATGCTATGAATCTATGTATGGTAAGCGCTATGTATACCAGGTGATTTCTATTTGAAACATTATTAGGTCAACTTGTTTTATCTGTACTAAATATACAATCGCGTTCTCGTTATTCAGTCACAAAATTAAAGATTGTAACATTCCAAATTATTCTGCAATTGCATTTGTGAACTCAAAACAAAGCTTTGTTACATGGTTGCTAGAATGTATGAGCTATTACAAAAGAATGAGAAAACCAGTTTTGTTCACATAAAATTCTCCAAACGAATATACCCACCATAAGCCATTAATTTGTCAAGATTTTGATATTGGGATACTTAAACACACTACATCCACCCAAGGCCAAAATATTTTAACATAAATATATCTAAATTCAATAAGATTACTGGTTTTTTCTAAAGCGGAGTATATTCGTAAAAAAATAGGGGAAATGAAAATCCTTCGTCATCCACATCAAAACATAATGAACCATTTACAATTCACTGACATTGGGCATTACTCCCATCATAAATAATAAAGCCCAAAACAACAGTGGAAGTAAGATACCTTGTCTGTAAGTTACAATTCATTACATCAAAGGGGAATGAAGCATGCTATATAGAAATTCCAAAAAAAATTCACATACCAGTACAGACCCCAACAGATTACTGGTCGGAAGACTTCGGCAGACTTCTGGGAAAAGGCCATAATCACTTCACAAGGATTTGAGCAGCGAATTAGGCAATGAAATTAAGGCAGCGAGGAAATCCCATGTGTGAAAGAGAGGGTATAAATAGTGATATAACAGCACAAAGCCCTTAGGCAGGGAGAAAGACACCAAACCAAGAAGAAAGACACATTTAGTCACTGCTAAGACACGTTTAGGTTTAGTCATTGTGAAGAGTCTCATCGCCAGGAGGGCTGGCCTTTCATGGCCCATTTCCAGATGCTCCCTCTCTGTCTTACAGCTGGTGGAAAAAAATAACATTTTTCTATGAAAAAAAAATTAAACCAACGGCAGAAAACACCCCAATCGTCTAACACACAGAATCAATGGTTGAGTATCGCACATGTCACATTTTAGGGATGTCTTTCTCAGAGGGAATGCCTTACGACGTAAATATAAGTAAATTCAACACAGTAACAATGAAAAAATTACCCCTAATTTTTTTCATTGTATTAAACCTGTACATTGTCATATCTGGGAAACAAGCTGAGGGGATTGATGTTACTTTTAGATTCAAATTCCTTCAAATTGCTCCCAAACCATATTTCGAATTTTTTAGATTCAACACATGTGGTTAACTACTACAAGGTAAAATTTGTCAATCTTTGTTATAGAATCATTTAAAGGCACAGATTTTAAAATGGTTATATAAAGACACAGGATTTAAAAAAATTCCCTAGAATTATTTAAATAATTCTAATAACTTGAACCAAAATTATAACGTAATAGAACAAACCAACAAAGCTAACTTGGAATATAGTAAACTAAGCACATTATACTTATGTTTCACATGATTCACTTCTACACAGTGATAATGAACACTGTTGTGCTGAAGCCCTCCCCACTAATAAACCCCTTCATAAAAGTGATCATAAGCAAAAGAATCAGTACGTTGGATTTTAGAGCAGATGATGACTTTACTTAGCAAAAGAATTAGTACGTTGAATCTTAGAGCAGGCGACAACTGTACTTAGCTCCTTATGAACAAGATAATGTTGACTCATAACACTAAATAAAAAATCTTAACATTGTTGATTCATAACACTAAATCAAAAATCTTAGAAATTGGTAGGGACTTGCTGCTTGAAACTCATCTTGTTTACTTTGGAACTTTGTGGTGAGTTAGGGAAATCGAATACTTTTTAGAAGATTGGTTGAAATTTTTTTAGTAGATAAAGAAAGCTATTTTTTTTGAAAATTTTAAAGAGAATTATATATGATATTTCAGTGCTATATAAACTTTACTCTAGAGATTTCTCGCTAAAATAAAATTTTGACTAAAATTTATGAAGGCATATTTGAATGCTACTTAGCATCTACAACTATAAAATGTGGGTTTTAGTTATTAAAATATTCAAATGTATGGGATTAGTATAAGGTTGTTGTTGTTGTGTGTGTGTTTTTTTTAATTAGATTGATATTTTAAATATTGTTATTTATAATTTAGAGTATTATAATTATATGTAATTAACAGAGAATGTGGGAAAATTTTAGGGGTGAAATTTTGCTAATTGGTTATTTTTTGGACATTTTTCTAAAAACGATATTCGCTTATTTGGTTAAAAATTAGCACGATTAATGGATAATATTCACCAAAAATTTACATATTTTAATATAGTAAATTACATGTATGTTTTTTGTTGAATATTCGCCCACCTTTTTTGAACTAGAAATACTACACATAGGCATAATATTTAAATATTTAAATAATATCCTAAAAAGATGTAGGAAATTATAAGTTAAATTAAATTTATTGTATGAATAATTTTTTAACATGTGATCAAGCATTTTTCCCTATAATTTATAAGGGTGAAATATTCTTCATGATTTATGAATGACTTCAATGAAGAATGGCTCATTAATGTAGGGTTTAACTATGCATTGCTACAAACAATTTTTTTAATAAAACAAAAAAGATGGAATAACAAATACACAAAAACACTTGGTTGGTAGTAGTGGGAGGGGTTAATTTACACCCCAATGATAAAAAAGAGTTACAATTTGCATGGGGATTGGGTACTTCAACCAACAATTGATTTGTAAACTGTCGTGGATATTCCACTAGACAATTTGTCACAACAGATTTGATAACATTATATTTAAAATCTAAAATTCTACACTGTTACATTTTTATTAGATTTATGGATTTGTAGACTTATTGTTAATACTGCATGCATGCGAATTTAAAACTATGTAGAAAATAAAGAACAATGAAATAAAAGTTCACACACACATTTGACACAAGGTATGCCCTGGGAAACCCTTTTGGGAGAAAAACCTAGTTGAAAGATGGTGTCGCTCTGCTCTCTTTCTTTAAATGGAAATATGGTCGTGAGTACAAAGAAGTATGGCCTGTGGCTTGTGGGCTAGTAGAACACACAAATCCTGTTTGTGCGCTCTATCTCATATCCCTCTTAGCTAGTTTTGCTAAGTAATGGAACAAATGCCATCGAAAGAATGGAACCCGTTTTCCTCCTAGTGGCCCGGTTATAACACAGCCTGATAGCCTACCAGTGGTTAGGTTTAACTGTCTCAAGTACTAACCATAGTTACAATATAGACTCTTCTAGAGCCTTCTTCATCATAAACATGTGGCTAGCCACTTTTCCATGAATAATGGGGGCTAGCGTGACATCTTCTTGAGTTATGGTGGTGAAAACAAGAAGGTCAACTTATGTGTGGCATAAATTTCTCATACAGACTCTGATTGACGTGATTCTTGCATTGTTGGAAAGGTCTATGTGTGTATAATAAGAAAAAAAGTTTTGGTGCTAAAGCAAAAAAAATTTACCCCCAAAAACAGTCGTTTGATGCCTTAAAATACTCCTGAAAGGTTTTAGACACCAATTCACCAAACTAGTTCTTGCTAGTAAAAATGGTCCCGAGAGCTAATTCCTCCACTTTTACACTTTTGAAAGAATCGATATGGATCCAAACAATATAATGATCCAATCTCGATCACACTTCCCCATTTTGGGAGGCTTTTGGTCCCCAAAATCTTCTGCTGCATGAGGTAAGGAAAATTTTCCTCCACCTTCTCTCTGGTGTACCATTTAGGTTTACTTGGAAATTGTCCTTTTTAACCCAATCTGCCAAAGGTCATGCTACCCTTGTATTGTAGTTCTAAACTTCTTCTACAAAATTGTATCTTCTCTCAACTCTACTAAGAATCTGGTGCCAAATCCTCCATAGAAGGTAGGGCCTATTCCTCTTCCTAATCTAGCATGGAAGGCTCAAAGGGTTTCATATTCTCTACATTCACAACTAAGTAAATGTGCATATATGGTGGTAAATTGAGTTTACACGCATTATCATTGACCTCTTCCAGTATCTTGAAGCGATCATATCTCAAAGCCTTGATTTTCTTACCACATTAGAGAAATTTTCAGGTTTAAAATGAGCCTCAGGAATATTATAAAATAACAATGGAAATAATAAAAATAATATTAGATTACATCGTCAAAATTTTTGAGGGTAAAAAAGAAAAAACTACTTTTTCAACTCATATTTTTAACTTATCTTGCTATGGTTTTACTCAAATTTCGAGTAGTAGCACTCATTGGATGTGGAATTTAATTCCTCATCCAAGGAGTATCTATGTTGCATACTTTTGATAGACCCCGCTACATGAAAAATGAGAGATACATGAAAAATGTGATTGGAATAATGTTTTTCATGTCTTTTTCATTTTTCATGTAGCAAGGTCCATCAAAATTATGCAACTTGGGTACTCTTTAGATGAAAAATTATTTTTTTCATCCAGCTAGTGCTCCCACTCAAAATTTGAGTAAAATCATAGGAAGATAATGTTGAGAAATGGCAACAAGAAATTCGAGTTTAATTTGTCCTTGAATTAAACTGTGAATTAAAATATATTTTTTTTCTCATAGCAATTTTAAAATAGAGTTAATTAAGTTTAATTAACTTAATTAATTTAGGAAATTTGAATTGGAAGTCTTTTAGAAGACATGTATATGTTCTCCCTAACTTATAGGAGTTCAGGATGAGTTATGCATGAGTTGTAATTAGTTAACTCAATTTATTGAGTTAAGTCCAATTAAATTAGTTCCAATCAGTTTCAGGAACTAATAGTGAGTAAATAGTCAGTTGAGACACTAGTGACGTAATTAGTGCTACTCTAGTTAACTGAAGATTCCACCATTAGAAACTCATGCATATTGATTCTGAGAAAGAACTAGTTGAGACTAGATTGTAGGGACAATGTACTATTTGTTTTAGATTTTTCTGAGTTGCACTGATAGTGCATGCATTCAGGAACTGATCATTGAGGGATTGCACTATTTTTAGAGGCTTTATTTCCCTTTAAATACAATTTATTCTCCATAGGAATTACACATTGGAATAAAGACTTGGAGAGCTTGTGAATTGGCTAAGCTTTGGCCTTGAGCTTGCTTTTGAGTTGGAGATTGAATTTGCTGAGTGTTGGGATTGTTCCAGAGAGAAGAAGCATTGTAATTTTATCTTGATTTTCTAGATTAATACAAAACAAATAGTGGGGTTTTGTGTTGTGGCTTTCCCTAGATATTTATTGTTTTATGTACCTTTGATTCTCTTCCTCTATTGATTATTTTTTGCTCTATGTTTATGGGCTTCTGTTGTAAAGAGTAGAAGTAGATTCTTGTCTCTTTCTTTAGAAAATTACATTAGCTTGTGAATCTAGAGGTTTTCTACATGGTATTGGAGCAAGATTGTTTTTTGGGCCAAGAGTTTTTAGAGAAGTTTTAAGAATTTATGTGCAAAATTTTCATAAACAATTGCATATTTTGATTCCTTGGGATAAGATACCCAAATTCAAAAAAAAAATCGGCTGAATCAGAGTTCGGATGAGGGTGATATCGTTGATTTAAAATGAGCTCTCTAGAGGATATTTCAAAGTTTTGAGTTTCTGGGATACAGGTGAAAGTCGAATTTGCATACATACTTTAGGATCGACAGATGGCGTCCCATGGGTTGAGGCTTGAGTATGCCTTGGAAGGCAGCTCAAATTTTAGAGCCTAGAGGGACATGATGGAGGCTGTGCTAGAAGATAATGGCTTGAAGGAATTCATTGATCAGTAAGTCCCGAAGTCAGTAGCTACGAATGCATAGAACTTGGCCGAATGGAAGAAGTGTGTGGTGAAGGCAAGGCGGATAATCCTTGAGGGAGTTTGAGACCACATTGTCTTGAGTCTCCATGGCAAGGAAACTCTGCATGCTATGTGGAAAAAATTGACGGACTTGTATCAAAATAGCAGTGATCAAAGAAAGTTGGCACTGAAGGATAAACTTCGTAAAATCAAGATGGAGAAAGGCAAGACGACTCGAAAGTAATTGACCAAGTTCACTCAATGTTGGGATGAACTTGGAAGTGTTGGAATCATAGTTTCTGAGGAGAATATGGTGAGCCTTACTCTTCTTGGACTCCCAAAGAGTTGGCACAGTTATCAGGACTCTGTCAATGGTCGGGAGAAGCTGCCATATTGGGAACGATGGTCATAATTGATGAAGGATGAGATCAGGAGGAACACCAGGGATGGATCTTCATCAAAGAATGATGATGAAGAGAATTGTGACTTAGCGATTAAGGCAAGGAAGGGGAAAGGAAAAATTTCTCATTCCAAATTAGATTCTTATCATGGAGGTAAGAAGAAGGACATGAAAAAAGTTAAATGCTTTCATTGTCACAAGATGGGTCACTTTACTACAAATTGTCCATTGAAGAAGTCCAAGGAGAAGTCCTCAGGAGGAGCAGCGGGTGAGGCTTTGGCCTCCCAATTCTAATTGGACTTTTCCCTCATTGCATGCATGGTGTCTTCAATGATGGGAACTGTATGGTACTTAGATAGTGGAACTTCTTTCCACATGACTAGTGACAAAGAGTTATTCAGTGAACTGGAGGAGAAATATCTCAAGATGCATATCGAGATGGGTGATGACGATAAGTATAGTGTTACTGGTGTGGGTACTATTACTTTTCAGAGGGAGCATGTAGCTCCACTCACATTGAAGAATGTTATGCATGTAACCAGACTAACGAAGAACTTGGTATCCATTTCCATGCTTAAGGATAGAGGCTATGATGTGATCTTTTCGAAAGGAAAGGTGTTCCTTTGACACATAGCCATGGTTCAAGTAAAGAAGACAGGGATTTGAGTTGAGAATCTTTATAATATAGAGGTAGAGGATTGTGCTGCTTTGAGTTCAAAAGTGGAAAATATGTTGAGTTGAGACACCGACAAGCTATGGCACAGGTGATTAGGCCACTTGCATCATGGGGATTTGAAGATATTGCAATAAATCTCTACCATCTTCCCAAAGGTAGACTTGAGCAAGTTGATACATGCAAGGGTTGTCCTTTCCGAAAATACACCAAATCTCCATTTGGAGACAGAGACAGTCAAGCAAAGTCTATTATGGAGAGAGTCCATTCAGATGTGTGTGGACCATTCTCGACAATATCGACCGCTAAACACGTATTATTTTATATTTGTAGATGACTATTCTAGAAAATATTGGATATTTTTCATGCAGAGAAAAGATAAGACATTCAAAAAGTTTAGTGAATTCAAAGCATTGGTCGAGAAAGTGTCATGGAAGAAGGTTAAAGCTCTATGGAGTGATAACGGTGGATAATATGTCTCCAATGAGTTTAAGAACTTCTGTGTAGCGGAAGGGATTAAACGAGAGTTGAAGACACCTCATAACCCTTAATAGAATGGGGTTACCGAGAGGAAGAACAGGAACATATTAGGGGAAGCAAGGGAAATGTTTCATGATCAGGGCCTACTACTACACTTGTGGGATGAAGCATGAAACACAATAGTTTATGTTCAAAATTGTAGTCCACATCAGATACTTGAGAGTAAAACACCAGAGGAAGCTTATTCCGGTAAGAGGCTAGATGTTGGTCACTTTAGGATTTTTGGGTCATCGGTTTATTTCCATGTGACCAAAGATGCATGGAAGAAGCTTGAGCCAACAGTAGAGTTGGGGATCTTTGTGGGGTACACTGATACTCCCCACAACTATCGGGTGTACATGCAAACCAGTCGAATGATAGTGGTTCACAGGGATGTCAAGCTTGATGAGGAAAAGGTCATGTGAGTATCACTTGAGAGGGAGCTTGAGCTACATGTGGAGGAGGAACTTTTAGTTCCTAAGGTTGAGGAGCCACATATTGATGCGGAGTAGCCACATGTAGAGGTTCGGGAAGTGGAGACATCTACTTAGGCAGAGTCTTCGAGAGAGGGAAGAAAATGCACTACAGAGGTTGATAGATTGTTGGAGGATGCACGGGAGAATGTGGGAGCACCCTCTTCTCAGCACAGGTAGAGGAGGACACCAGAGAGGTACACTAGATACATGGCACTTGTGGGTGCATGTGTTGTGACAAAGCCATCTTCCTTTCAGGAAGTAGTACAGTAGCGAGTTTGTGTTGATGCGATGGTGGAGGAGTATGACTCCATAGTTTGAAACATTGTTTGGGATGTGGTCCTGAGACTAGAGGACAAGTTAGTTGTGAGCTCCCTTTGGCTTTACAAGGTAAAGAAAACTGTAGATGGTAGTGTGGAGAAGCATAAGGCCAGATTTGTGGCCCATGGATTTTCACAGGTAGAGGGGATTGACTATGATGAGACCTTTGATCCTATTGCAAGGTACTCATCTATCAGATCTATTTTGGCACTATCTGCACAGATGGGTTGGATTATCCATCTGATGGATGTGAAGACTGCCTTCCTCAATGGCATGATTGAGGAATAGGTGTACATAGAGTAGCCTGAAGGTTTTGAAACCTTGGACCATGATTCACATGTGTGCTGACCCAAGAGAGCATTGTATGGGCTGAAGCAAGCACCATGGGCTTGGTAAACTAGAATAGATAGCTACTTCACTAGGTTGGGCTTCACGAAGAGTGAAGTAGATGCGAACCTGTATCACATAGTGGTGGAAGGTAAGAATTTGATCATTGTACTTTATGTAGATGACCTCATACTGACAAGTGATGAGAATCTCATCAAATATTACAAGGAGGATCTTGCAAGAGAGTTTGAGATGAAGGACATGGGGCTCATGCATTACATTCTTGGCATGGAGGTATGGCAGGGAGATGGGGAGTTGTTTGTTTCTCAAGGCAAGTATGCCAATGAGATACTTAGGAGATTCTCATGGAGAGAAGTAAACCCATGGAGACTCCTCTAGCTAGTAATTGGAGGAAGGATGATGCTTCAAGAGAAGTAGTGAAAGCTACTGTTTACAGGCATCTTGTGGGTTCACTCGTGTATTTAGTGAACACATGACCAGATATGTGTTATGCAATTAACCAGCTTAGTCAAGCGATGGTTAGGCCTACCAAGTTATATTGGAAAGTAAAAAGGCATGTATTGAGATACCTCAAAGGCACTACTCCGTTTGGGGTATGGTACAAATAGACAGAGGGAGTGAAGCTTCAAGGCTTCACCAATGTAGATTGGGCGCGGAGTCCATCTGACAGGAAGAGAACATCAGGAGGGATCTTTAGTATTAGGTCAACTGCAGTTTCTTTGTATAGCAGGACATAGAGATCAGTTGCACTCAGTTCGGCTGAGGCAGACTACATGGCTGCAATTCAAGCAACATGTGAGGCTATCTGGATGAGGAAGATCCTGGTCAGTTTTCTTGGTCAGCAGATGGAACCGATAATGATTTATTGTGATAATCAGAGTTGTATCAAACTCTCTGAAAATCCAATTTTTCATGATTGGTCAAAGCATATAGATATTTGGTATCATCATCTTAGAGATTGTGTATTGAGGTGGATCATGTTGTTAGATTACATTCCCACGGAGGAGAAAGATATTGACATCTTGACAAAGGCATTGCCAAGATGTTAATTCGAGTTTCATAGAGACAGGATCAGGGTAATGGATAATCCTTTTCTTCTTGAGAGGGAGTGTTGAGAAATGGAAACAAGAAATTCCAGTTTAATTTGTCCTTAAATTAAACTGTGAATTAAAATAGAATTATTTTCTCATAGCAATTTGAAAATAATTGATTAAGTTTAATTAACTTAATTAATTTAGGAAATTCGAATTAGAAGTATTTTAGAAGACATGTATATGTTCTCCCTAACTTATAGGAGTTCGTGATAAGTTATGGAGTTGTAATTAGTTAACTCATTTTATTGAGTTAAGTCCAATTAAATTAGTTCCAATCAATTTCAGGAACTAATAGTGAGTAAACAGTTAGTTGGGACACTAGTGACCTAATTAATGCTACTCTAGTTAACTTAAGATTCCACCATCAGAAACTCATGCATTTTGATTCTGAGAAAGACCCAGTTGAGACTAGATTGCAGGGACAATTTTTTATTGTTTTATATTTTTCTGAGTTACACTGATAGTGCATGCATTTAGGAACTGATCCTTGAGGGATTGTGTTATTTTTAGAGGCTTTATTCCCTTTAAATACAAGTTATTCTCCATAGGAATTGCGCATTGGAATAGAGACTTGGAGAGCTTTTGAATTGGCTAAGCTTTGGCCTTGAGATTGCTTATTAGTTGGAGATTGAATTTGCTAAGTGCTGGGATTGTTCTAGAGAGAACAAGCATTATAATTTCATCTTGATTTTCTGGATTAATACAAAACAGATAGTGGTGTTTTGAGCCGTGGCTTTCCCCAGATATTTATTGTGTTATGTGCCTTTGATTATCTTCCTCTATTAATTATTGTTTGCTCGATGTTTATGGGTTTCCTCTATAAAGAGTAGAAGTAGATTCTTGTCTCTTGCTTTATCAAATTTCATTAGGTTGTGAATCTACAGGTTTTTCTACAGATAAGTTGAAAATATGAGATGAAAAGGTAGTTTTATTTTTTATTTTTTTGTTTTTTAATCTCTTTACTCTTTTACTCCAAAAATGGTGAATCATCCCCCATGGTTGACATCATCATCTTGAATCCTATTGGTTCTTATAAAGTTTATTATGGTTGTACATTTTTTTTTTGAGACCCATTTTAGACCTTAAAATTTCTCTAATAGGCCCCTGTAGCCTCTACTTGTTCAAATGTAGCCATACTTTGTCTCCCATATTGAACATTTTTTCTATTATACGCTGATCACACCCGGCCTTATATCTCTCTTATGACTTCTGTGGTGTCTCTTGTACCTATATATGGATCTCCTTAATATTATATATAAAATTTCAACACTCAAGGTGTCTCCTATAAGACCTTCCCTCCCTCCTCCTTACTGCCCATACACAATGTCGAAATGTGAAGGAGGAAAACATCTAGAACAAGTTTCAAATTGGAACTTTCCTATAGAAGTGTGGACTTCTCTATTGTAAGAAAGTTATATATATACAATATTTCCATCCCATGTCCACATATTCTTTTCGTTATATCCTCTTAAAAGCTACACCAAAGTCCTGTTGACTACTTTTTTCTATCCATATGTCTGTGGATGGAATGTTGTAGATCTCTTTTACTTTGTTTCCATCTTCTCCCACAATTTAGTCCATAATTCGCTAAGAAATATCTTATCCCTGTCTAAAACGATTCTCCTTGGTATCCCAAAGTTCATTTAGACCTATCCAAATGTGTTGCTTCTTTCTCATTAATGGTGTTTTATAGGACATCAAAACACACATCTAGTTGAACATGTTGATTACCACGAATAGGTAGTCATGTCCCTTCTTGGTTGTTAGTAAACCTCCTACAAATATCATGGAGATTATTTCCCATGGACGAGTGGGTACATGTAAGGGCTGATATAGAGCCTGTTTCATGTTGTTAGGATTGTTGGTACAAAAAAACTTGTATCCTCTTATGAACCTAACTACCTTCTCTTGCATCTTGGACCAATACACATACCTCTACAAGTTGGCCACAATATTCCCTACACCAAAGTGCCTTGCAACCTTAGAGGTGTGAGCCTCTCTAATCATTTGTAATCGTTCATCTTTAAGAACACATAGCTTATCCAGTGTAACTGCCTCCTCCCATATTTACCCACTTTCGCTGGTTTTCCCAGGGTAAACATGAGCTAAGGGTCATTATGATAAGACTCAACCTCCTATATGAACTTAAGTAAATGGAGTCAAAAATTTAAGATGTTACTTACTTTCCTTAGGTGTTACAGGACCTATAGGAGCTACTCAACCCCTCTAGGTGTCTAACCCCTAAGCGAACTCTCTTTTCCACTAACCTAGTGATCTGGACTTATGCAGGAATGTAAAAAAATATGATATACATAGAAACATAGAGGTGCAATAGAAATAAAACTTTGTTTCATTAATATCAAAGAACTAAAATACACT
>APFE031314621.1:0-11157 GCA_000404065.3 Pinus taeda | reverse complement strand
ACATGCAACTGAGTTAATTGATGTATTCATTAGTTGTATTATGAGTTAATAACTTGTGAATTAATTAATAACTAATTCACCCAATTCATCTCTAGTCTATTTTCCAGTTAGACTAAATACAACCAGTTTAACAAAGCTAAACTGAACACAACTCCATCAACTGCACCTCCAGTCCACTAAACTCAATTCACTTGAGTTCTAACTGAAGTCATGCATGAAAATATTCAACTAACCCATAAGAACCACGTATTTCCTTCATGCAATTACATGGGCCACATCCGTAGCTCGAACTGAAGTGCTCCAAGAGAATAAGATTAAGTTTATAGTCCAAATATTATTGTGAGATAATAATATTTGACTTTTCTATTTTTGACAGCCAGTCTAAAAATAGGCTTGATCACTCACACTGTGATCACTCACACTTTCATCAAAAATAGAAGTCCATCTATTTTCTCAACTTGATCAATCATCCATAAACAGCAACCTGCAATCCATAGACATGATCCATATGTCTAAAAATAGACATAATCTAAAAATAGACTTGCGCCAAAAATAGCCTGCGGGCCCACTTAGTGAAGGCGACTCTTTTCACTAAGCTCCGTCATCTTGTTGCAATCTCAACAAGGACTATATGCATAGGATATTGAACCAAAACTTCATCTCAAATATTCGAAAATGGAGGAAATTTCATCATTTCAAATTTCTAAAGTGCAGCTAAGGAGACATTGATTGAGGAGGTTAAGATCACATCCCAGATTTTCAGACAGTCTAATTCAAGATAGTTGCAACATCTATTGGGTAAGCTTCCACACTTTGACACCTATTCTTAATAACAAGCAAGCAGATATTCATGGCACCAAAGTCTAGGAAAGGTGGAAAGCTTAAGAGAATCGAACCTCAAGGAGCTAAGCTAGTTGATGCTAATCCAAATGATAGAAGGTTGTTTATTCAGGCAGGCTGGTATTCACTCTGCATGAGTTTAGGAGACTCACATCAAGGTGTAGCCCAAGTGTTTGCTCAAACTTTCAATGGACAAGAAGCTACTATCTTTGTTTTTAGGTTGCAGGTTTTAGAACAACCAATTGCAGAGGCTTTTCACATTCCCCGAGAAGGAGAAAATTGGTTTAAAGGGAAGATCATTATAGGGGGATATCTCAAAGATTTTATCATTGATTAATACAAATATCCTAACTGGGCCAAAGGAATTCCCAGCAATTATCTTAAGAAGTAAATGGAAGAAACAGTCAAACTAGTTAAGATTTTTCTCACTTGTGAGAGAAGATATACAATAGTTTTTCTTTACCATATGAGGTTTCTTTTTCATTTTGCATGTATGAGGACTCTTAATCTACCTTATTTCATATTGAAGAGCCTAACCAAAATGGCGGTCAGGATTCAAACACCAGAATAGAGCCTGTATCATCAGGAAATTATCAAGGTTCTGGTTGAAGAAGAACTGAAAAAGAGAAACCAAACTTGGGACCATTTTTTGTTTTACAAGGTAGGCCAACCTGCACCATTACCCCAAGAAATTGCTAAATCTTCTTTAGCACAAGTTCAGACAAAAACGACATCAACTGCATCAGCTGAAGGAAGCTCCAAAATAAATACAAAGAGGGAAAGTGTGGGTAGGGGTTCAAAAAGCAACAAAGAGAAGCCTTTAGTTGCTAAATCTGAAAAGAAAAAAGGAGCAAGGTTAAATCTCTTCTGCACAAAAAACAAAAGGCTCAAAAATGGTTCTTCTTGTTAGAACTTTTCCTAAGGTTTACACAAGAACTCGAAGAAGAAAACTTGTAGCTTAAGAGAAATCTAAAGTGCAGGTGTTTCCTGAAATTCCGGAAGCACATGAACAACAACAAGAAAACTAGCCTCTTGATTCTAAAGAGGAAATACTGGAGGAAGCACGGTATACAAGAATCAGTAAAAAAAAGAAAGAAGAACTAAAACTAGTTGTTGGAACTAGGAGGAGACATACAAAGGAAAGGAACAAATACATACTGAAATCAAAGGCCCTAAATAATCCTAGTTTACAGACTGATGTAAGAGTTATAGAAGAACAACCTACAGAGTTGCGGACTGAGGATCCCTCAATTGCAAAAATCAAAATATCCTTGAAGAAGCAAAGAGGTAAAGCTCCCATGAACCAGCCATCAAAGCCTTCCAAAAGAAGAAAGATCCAAAAAGAAGTAGGCCATCATCAAAGGAGAAATACCCAAAATCACACAAGGTCTAAATCTGCTAGAATTAAAACAAACTTGGATAAGCTTGCAGAGGTTGCAGCTCAAATGGAATGAAAGGGCATTTCGAAGCATTTATGTTAAAATTTTGAAGTGGAAATTGTTTACTGATAAAAGGTGCCTTTTCAACTCCTAATTATCTGCACGTTAATTATCAATCTAGGCAGGTCTTTCTATTTCAAGGGTGTACACAGTATGTGGCGGCTATTTAACTCAGAGAGTAATGCTTCTAAATTGCAGTATAGATATTTTAAATACAAGAGTAAATGGATGCAGCAAGTAAATTCTAATTGCAATTAAAAGAAAACTCAATCCTTTAATGAAATCAAATCCTAGAACAATTCAAGTAATAGCAGTATCAGTTAAGAGTACAACAGTGATAACTCTTATCTTAGAAACTGATTGAATTTAAATCAAACGCACTACTCTGTAAAACAATGATGACATCAATATGAGAGCCTAATAGAAGTAGTTAATTCTCATTACAGTTGATTACATCAAGAAGGATATTCATCTAGGAAACTCAATCCAAAGCGAAAAGAAACTAATTAAACAACAATGCTATAAATTATATAAAACAGAGCTATTCTGTCAACAGAAAGAAATAAGGAACAACAACGAAATAAAATAGTAGAAAGCAATAATACTATCAACTGTCACACTTGCAAGAATAAAAAATATATGACACAGGTGAAGCACTGAATTCCACCTGAAGTCGGGCCCTTAGCTGCCAACATACACTGCTGGTTACTTTAGATAAATGAAAAGGAATAGCAACTCCTCTTATGTATTAATCATGAAAGAGTATTACAACGTATTTCCGTTCTTCGCAACAGAGAAAGTCTGTAATTGAGAATTACAATAATAATAACAAAAATCATTCCCCTTTTGCTTACAAACATTGCCTTTTATAATGAGAAAGGGGTAAGAAGATAGATGATAAAAGCGATCCTGGGATTCGCGCAATTTTCTAACATCAGACATCTTTCCCTTCTTGCGTTAATCCTGTTGCTTTGCTTTTGGACGTATCTATGACCACTGCGTTCCTTCCTTGGCTTTCTGCTTTTTTGTTGTTCCTTAGTTAGGGAACAGTAGTTGTCCCTTTTTGTACTATCCTGCATAAAGAAAGATAATAATTAGCCAAAGCATAACTGCAAATAATTTCTGCATTTCTTACCGTACTTTCTTAATAGGTTAGCGCATTGAGATATAGAAGCATGAGAATAAAGGAAAAGGATAATAAGTTAACAGTAAAGACATACCTTTTCCATGACCCAACATACTCCCCTACTTACCCTTTTTCATGTCCTCGTGAAAACCATATAGTTTGTATGCAGAGCAGTCAAGGAATAAGCTAGAGAAGGAATGTCGTAAAGCGGTCTGAAACCATGATTCTTGGCCAAGATTTCAATGATGTGCCCTATCTGTCCTTTAGGCAGTTCATATATAGCCTTGTACCCCTCATCAAGATACCAAATAATAGGGCTGCGGAACCAACAGCCTAGCCAATAAGGACCTTCCCTTAAGATGATATTACTATAAGTGACAAAGCGTTCTGCAACCAGTTTAAAATTTTTATAATTGAATGGCTCTCTATTATGTACACTGTTATTGGAAACTGCCATCTAAACTTGGCTGCGGTCAAGGAGCTTTCCTGAATGGAGAGGAAATACTCTACTCCTTTTTGGACAATTTCTTTCTGAATAGGCCCTAGAGTTTTGATTACTCCTTCCCTCTTCATCAAACTTTTGTGATTGTCTAGCATTTGTAACAGGTGTTTTGGTTCACCTCTAACCCAAAGGTCTAGTCCATTTTCCTGCCTCTATAATGTGTTATGAGCCTTGAACCATTTCAGTTGGTTAACAACAAATTAAATAAAATCTTGAAATTGTACATCCCCTACAAAAGGACTGGGGTTCTTTTCAGTTTCCTCCTCTAATACAAAATTGTGTAAATAAAATTCGCACAGCAACCTCTGAACTTTTACCCCATCATGTTTGCAACAGTTTACGAAATCCTCAATTGTTTTCAACTCTATCGATTTTCCAGCTTTGATGACTTTGATCTTCAACTGTAAGTATCTTTCCATCAAAAATAGGGCATAATTATTAGCAAGAGATCTGCATGCCAATATGCTAGTATATAATGAGCAAATAGTATCCATCTGACACTTGACCTTTTCTAATCTGAGCTTTATTTTCTCAGCCCTCTCTTCTACCTTTTGGTATTTATCAAATGCCTCACTTTCTGAGATGTTCATGTCCCGAAGCTGCCTTTGTAATTCCTAGTATTTCTACTGGGGGATTGTTTCTAGTTCAAGGCGTTCTATGGTAAGTCAAGCCTGGGCTAAATCTGCTTGAAGATTCACTATGCCGAGGTCGCTGCTCATCATGATATCTTTGTCCTGGGTATTTATCTGTGTACTCCTACTATGAGAATGGATGTTTATTGTCTATGTTTCTTTGCTATCGAAGGCCTAAATCTCTGTCTAGGTAGATGTGTTGTAGGAGGGTGCCATCTTTGTCTGCATGGCTAAGCCATGAGAAAGTATAGCCTCTGTTTGGGTAGTTGTTTCTGCAAAAATTTAATGTTGTTCCCTAACAGGTCCAGTGAGTATGGGCTCAGTTTGAGTCCCCGTAGCTTCTATTTCCTGCAATTCAGTTTGGATGGCTGCGTTTATTGCTTCTGGGATTTTGTCTAGGACTTTCCTACTGATAAATCCCTTATTTTTTGTTTGAGCCTCTTCACTATTTTCCGCAACCTCTGTTGTTCTTTCTTGAGCTTTTTAATTGTGGCTCTATTCTTTCTAGGGGGAGTGAGTGTTTTGCTAGTCTTTTTTGCTCCTAATGGGCCTGGTTTCTTGTCTTGACTCTGCTCTAAAAGAACTGTGTACCCAAATTGATTGTCATCTTCTTGGTCTATCTCCATGTCCTCTGTTTGGTCTATATTTTCTATCTTTAGGTCTACTTGGCTGGGTTCTTCTGGAGGTATATCGCCAAGTTGGTCTATTTCTTCTTGTGTGACAACTGCTCCTGTTTCTACTTCATAGATTACATTTTCTGGTATGCTCTTGTTGTGGCCAGAGTTTTCTTCCGATTGGGTTGCTCCAATGTTAAATTTGAGCGGGCTTTCGGGCTGTATAAATTCATTCATATTGGCCAAAATCTGGGCAAATTCAATATCATGCAGTATGTCTCGTGGGGGACTTGTATTTGGTGTTGAGGGGAGTTTTTTTTCATTTCTTTCCTCTTTCTTAGAGTGCTCTGTTTCCTCCTCAAGTTCTGACTCTAGATCATCTCGTCCTTCCAACTTCAAATATTGCTCATTTTCTGGACTAGATAGTTCTATGGGTTGGTCGCTACTACCCTAGGGATTTTCAGCTATTCCCAAGCTTGCCCTTACTCTGGCAGAGTATCTGCATTTTTGTGGCATGTTTATTGTGCGGGTAGTCCTTTTGCTTTTTGGAACAGGGTTAGGAGTAGGTAAATTTGACCCCCCTTCTATGGCAAATATTAATTCTTCCCAACTTGTTTCTTGCTAGGCGAGGTTGTAGCTAACTATTAGCCTAATTAAATAATGATGACTTACGACTATTTCTATGTGTCAGGATTTTCTTATTCTTTAAGCAGAATCATGCAGTAAGAAATTCAAATATGCAGGTAGATTTACTAAACATTTTTGTTTCAAAACTGCTAACAGTTTAAGTTGACATGGCCTTACCACGTCTTTGCGCCCATCACATGTAATGAAATTCTGAACAACTCTGGCTAGTTCTCCCCATGGTTCTCCAAGGGATGATGGTCGAACTCCTTTTCCTTTGATGATCAACTCTTTCCCTTCATCTTTAAATATTTCAATGGCATCCTGTAGCTTCAGTCGTTTATTCGTCCACACAGGTCCTTCAGCAGATAATCTGGAAAATTCTACAATCACAGCATCTGAGACTATGATTTGTCTACCCCTCACCATAGACTAGTCGTTTTGTAAATTCTGCACGAATTCTATGGTGATTGTTTCGTTGGGTTGCTAAAATCCTGAGAAATAGGCTGCCCACCCACCTGGGACTAGAATTTCTCTGGCGGCATCAGAAATAGCAAGTATCAGCGGCTCCCTGTGGATTTTTCTTCCTCCCATATTGCCTTAATTCTACACATTGTAAGTTAGCACAAGTAACACAGCAATAGACAGAGCCAGCGATAGAACAACAAGGTTTTATGATCGTTATATCGGATGATATTTTTTAGCATAAACACCGTTAAAGACTTGCTATTATGGACTGTCATATAGTTCGGCATAGCCAAATAAAGGACTAACACACATGCATAAGTACTTTAGGAGTCACCCTCACCCCCCTTTGAAATGATAGGTTGCCTTCGACTGAGTGAATGAAGGAAAATAATGTTGGTGGCGACGTACAGGGATGATGGGAATGGTAAGGTACGCCTATTTATGAAAGGATCGCAAGAGATATTGGAGTGCTGAAATCAATGGCTATACGATAATTATCAATTAGTGAGGAGATGCTATGAGGTGATTTTGAAAAGGAAAAAAGGACATCTGATAGAAAAATATACTTTACCGTCATCATTCCACTTAAAGTTTATTATGATTGATTTTTTAGAAGATATCCATGCATAAAGGTTCAAGATAAATTAGGAACATAATCGCTGTGTAGTAAAGATACCAAATAAGGAAAGGGACTTATAATAGTTATTGATGTTGGAAATATTACTTTAATACCATCAGCAATGCTTCTATTGCCTGCAAGCATCTATAGCCTTGACAGAGTTGCTTTCTAACCCTTTGGAACCATGGTCCTTTATGCAAAATAGGGAAAGTGCATTATGCTATCAGAGTGGAGACCAATGTGCTGGCTTGATGACCATATGAACACACTGCCATTCACTAGGAAGGACAAAAAGGTGGGCAAGTTGGCTCGTGATGAGACCTCATGTTCCAAGGACTTTTTATTTCTTGATTCATCCATTGGATCATATCCTTGGTGTGGTGGCCATAGTGAGAATGCCACTTTGCTGCTTCCTCATGATCATGGTAGGCTAGCTCATGATGAGACCCCCTATCCTCCATCTGTAACAAAATCATACAATCGTTAGGAAACATATGTGTGTGTGTGTGTGTGTGTGTGTTTAGAACAACACTTCCTATTTATACATAGAGGATGGTTCAACACTCCTTAGGAGTAGGAAAGGTGGAAGAAGTTTAAACATATCAAACAGAAGAAAGTATGCCCTTAACCTTATTTGATGATAATGAACAGAGAGAGTTAAAGGGTTTAGGGAATAACCAGCGTGGTACAAGTAATAAATCACTTTGATTTATAATGGAAATGGGGACAGTGAAGTGATATAGATGGTTGTGTCCTTTCTTTTTCGATCAATACAAAGAAATCTTGTTTAAAGATGATAATATTCAATACTTGCTTATTCCAGTAATCATTAGATTTGTATCCTTTCATATATATTTGTACCCTTGTGCCTAATAGAGGGTCATAAAAAATGAAATAATATTCACAAAGTGCTTATTTCCTAAAGAAAACCTCACACAAAAAGTGTTGTTCCTTGTAGGGAACAACAAGAAAAGACACCCAAAAAGGTTATGTTCCTTAAAGGGAACAACAGTTGTTCCTTGTAAGGAACAGCGAATGAAAAATACACGTGAATGGTGTTGTTCCATGTCGGGAATAGCAAAAAGATATATACATGACAGTGTTGTTCCTTATAGGGAACAACAGTTGTTCGTCAAGAAGAAAAATTGCACACCGAAAGTGTTGTTCTTTAGAGGGAACAAGAGCTATTCCTTATAAGGAACATCGAAAAGAGAAAAATAATTGGACGCGAAGTTGTTGTTCCTTATAGGGAACGGCAGTTGTTCCTTAGATGGAACAATGGAAAAATAGATGAAAATGAAATTGTTGTTCCTTAGAGGGAACATCGGTTGTTCCTTATAGGGAATAACAACTGTTCCTTAAAGGGAACAGCAACTGTTCCTTAAAGGGAACAGCAACTGTTCCTTAAAGGGAACAATGAGAAAACAAGTCCAAATGAAACTGTTGTTCCTTAGAGAGAACAATAGCTTATTCCTTAGAGGGAACAACAAAAAACAAATACACGTGAAAGTGTTGTTCCTTAGAGGGAATAACAGTTGTTCCTTAGAGGGAACAACAAAAAGAAAATAGACAGGGGGCAGTTTTTCCTTAGAGGGAATGGCACCTATTCCTTAGAGGGAACAACAACTGTTCCTTAAAGGGAACATCAAAAATAAAATACACACGAAATTGTTGTTCCTTAGAGGTAACGATAGTTGTTCCTTAGAGGTAACGATAGTTGTTCCTTAGAGGGAACGGCAGTTATTCCTTAGAGGGAATAGCAATTGTTCCTTAAAGGGAACATCAGTTGTTCCTTAGAGGGAATGACAGTTGTTCCTTAGAGGGAACAGCAATTGTTCCTTAAAGGGAACAATACAAAAACAAAATATACAGGGAGTTGTTGTTCCTTAGAGGGAATGGCAGTTGTTCCTTAGAGGGAACAATAATTGTTCCTTAAAGGGAACAACATGAAAATCTATACACAAACTTGTTGATCCTTAGAGGGAATGACAGTTGTTCATTGGAGGGAACAATAGTTGTTCCTTAGAGGGAACAAAAAAAGAGAATTTATATACAATTTATACAAAAAAATTCAATCAAAATAGAAAGAAAAATTGTATGTACAAATTTAAAAAAAAAATGAATTATTCACTCGGCTGATTTTGAGGACAGGTTGCCCTCCTCAGCCAGAATATGTATGGTGGAATCTTCCCGTAATTGTTGGCAAAAGGACTCCCTGGTAAGCGGTTTGTGATAGATTCATACTCGATGTCCATTCACTTTAAAAGAGTAACCAGACCCATCAATGGTGGCTAATGTGAGGGTGTCATTATCATGCACCTTTTGTCTCTCATAAGGTCTTAACCATCTGGTCTGGAGTTTTCCCGGGGAATCCTAGAACCTAGAACTGTACAGGAGTGCCCAATATCCTTCATGGAAGATCTTCTTTTTGATAAGGGCATCATGTCATTTTGCTCTTTGTCGCTAGATCAATACAATGTGCTGAAGAGATGATAGCTGAATTTCATCCAATTCATTCATTTGATGTAGCCTATTAATCTGTGCTTCATTTAAGTCCAAGCCTATCTCCTGAGCTATCCTCAATGTCTGGATTTCAAATTCAATTGGGAAGATAGGTTCTTTTCCAAAAACTAGCTGATATGGGGAATATCCCATGGTATTTCTCCATGTCATGCGGTATGCCCATAGGGCTTCGGGAAATCGGGTAGCCCAGTCACGTCTATGTGATGCAACTATCTTTGTGAGTATTGCCTCGATTACCTTATTGGTACTTTCTACCTGACCATTTGCCTACAAGTGGTATGGAGTTGTTACACAGTAATTTGTCACCATTGGTCACCGTCCCTGTTACCCCTGTTTTCGTACATTGGAGGATACATTCCAGGACTTGTGAGCAGTGACATAGCCTAAAAACACTTGCATTATGTTCCCCTGAGTATGTACTTCATGTTCCCTGAAGACACCTTCTGCAAATTATCCCTGAAAAGTGCCCTTTTTCCATTGGCGCAGGTAGACAATGTCTTATCCGCGCCAATCACTGAGATCCTCAAAAAGGGGCGCCCATTGGCGCTCTATCCTAGAACAACACTCGTGCCAACTAAGTTTGGTAATGATTTTTGGCAAACACGCACCCATACGTTTTTTCCTTTCAGATCATGAAGTCTTTTGAGGGAAAAAATCCATCTGATAGAGGTCAAGAGTCATCATCTATCCTTGACAGCTTTTCAGAGATAATGTCGATCCACAATGGGCGTCCTAGTGCATTGAATCTTCCTCCCTTCTCCATTTATAAAAGTCTATCCTCATGCATTAGACAGGGGAGTTCTGGAGTAATGCTAGTTGTGATTATGCTTGTCTGGAGTGATAGTAAGAGTCTTGAATCATAGGGAGGTTATGCTGCCGGAATCCTGAGAGAGAGAAGGTCTATTGCAAGGCATACATAGCTGCTCGCCCAGCCAGAGAATAGGTTCAACGTCAGAACCTTGGTTGTATCTTTCTCTCCCTATTATTCATTAATAAACGACTGCTATTATGGTTCCAATCTCATTGCCTATTATGATGTTTGATTTATTTCCTTTCTGACTGAAATATAGTTGTACTTTGGTGGATTTTATGCTTGTATTTGTCTCGGTCTTTGCATGTGTAGGTGTCCGTTCGCGAGGATCGCTAGGATTGTGACCTGTTGAAGCAAGGGAGCCGGAGGGTCAACTCTACTTCGACATTTGCGTTGGATTCCAGGTTGGTCTTCATAATCACCTTTTAGTATACAACTAGGAACTTGCATAGCAGCGTGAATTGATTGTTGCTAGACCCATTTTGGGCTAGTGGGATTGCCTCTGTCCGCAGAGGGGATTTATCTGTTTAACAGGAGTGGGAGTAATTTTCTCTTTCCCTAAATATTTGACACTTATGGCATGAGGTAGTGAAATTTTTAACATCAGGGAACAAAGTGGGCCAATAGTAACCAGCCCTCAATATTTTATCCACACTGGACTTCCAATACAAGTGTCCACCACAATCACCTGCATGGAATTCTTTCATGACATTGTTAGCCTCATTCTCAATTAAGCAGTTTAGCAATATACCCTCATGGTTTTTCCAAAGAAAATTGCCATCCTTTGAAATAATATGACCCAATAACTTGCCTTCTTCCAAACCAAATAGGGATTTATTGGGATTTAAGGAAATTCCATATTTCCTACAAGTTATGAATATTTGCCTTAGATGTTTCAAATGTTCTTGGTCAGATTTTGAGAAAGGTGTGAGGTCGTCTAAGTAGATGACAAGGAAATC
>APFE031314618.1:878-48346 GCA_000404065.3 Pinus taeda | reverse complement strand
CTATCTCATGAATGAATCTTCTAGAAGAGATAAATAAGTGTCAAAATATCATAAAATTACATCATTTACATCAAGGATCAAAATTCACTCCAAAAAGTCAAACCTAATCAAAACTGCGTTTTGCTGAGCTGTAGGTACAATTTCTGAGAAAATTGCCCAAGGGGTCGCGCACTGATTCTGAATGGGTCGCGCACTTTTGGAGCAGCTTTTGAGGCACTTCCAGGGGTCCAAATGAGGCAAAAGTGGGCTTGTTGGAAAGGTCTGGATGTCTACTTTCCAACCCAAGTGGAATTTTTGAATTTGGCGTCCATTTGCCCCTCCAAAATTTCAATCTCCCAAGACTGCTTCCTGTGTGTCAAAAAGGTGGCAGAAAGTCATTTTTTGCTTGTTTTTGACCTTCTGGAGGCTCAAAACTTGGTGAAATTTCTTGATCTTCGCTGAGAAAGTGTATTTTTGCATGACAAATCCAAAAATGCAAACTTTTCCTGAAATGGACCTCCCAATCGAAAGGGTCGCGCACGGTGCGCGACCCTTTGGTGAAGAAAACCTGTTTTTTGACCAAAAAATTCACAAATGATAAAAAATGCTCAAAATTTTCTGAAATTTGTGCTTGGTTGAGTCATTTAGCACCATGCTCCTTCAAGGAAGCCTCAGCCAAGATATGGAGGGGATCGAGCCTTTTTCTTCGTTTGAGTGCCTTGGCCAACCGTCCTTGGAGCACCTTCATTCTTGCCTTGCATACGTGCATTCGGGCCCAATAGTGGTTCTTCATATTTCGGAGCAGGTCCTTATCTCTATTGGCCTTGGCCAGCAACCTCTCCAAATGAGCATTGACCCAAATAAGCATAGATTCTCGATCTATGGGTTTCAAATCACCGGGTCTCCTACGAGCCATTTCCCGGTCTTCACGAATCCTCCGCTGCTCATAAAGCTCGTGCTCATCCTCCAACTGTTTGTTGCGCTGCCCTAAATAGTTAATTATCCATTTTGCCATCTGCAATTTCTTGTGCAGCGACTCATTCTCGGTCCTTTGCTCTCGAATAATCTCCTTGAGCTTTGAGGCAGGGGAGTTATCCTCAATATCAATAATGTCAATATCTGGATCACATGACAATCCTGGCTCAATCCTGGGCTGCTTGCCCCTCTCTGATACCTGTGCTGCTGTCGGAAACGAGGCCCCTTCCACCTGGTGTGGAGATAACACTCGTGGTGCTGATGAAGAAAGGCGAGACCCCTTCCACCTGCTGTGGAGAAATACTCGCCGAGCTGATGCAAATAAGGCCCTGTGGCCTCTCTGATATGTGACCAACGGAGGAGAGCTGACATGTCTAACTTCTGGGATATCATGCTGCTGTGAAGGTCCTCCCTCCTCATGAACAACCTCCGGGGGTGGTGATGTCGCTGTGAAGAAGTCTCGGGAGATGAAATCCTCCCATGGGATACCCTGCTGGGCCAACTGATGCATGACCACAATCTTGATCAAAGCATAATGGTAAATGCTCCTATGTTGCTGTGTTGGACTCTTTCTCTGCACCAATGGCACCATCTTCTCAATATTCCGGCACAAAAAAGTGTATGTTCATCATCTGTACCCGTGTGAAATGCATCAACAAGCGAATATGGTACAAAAACAAACGTGAAAATCTACCCTCACAGGTGAAATAGCACATGATGAGCCTCATCAAGGGAACATACTCATCCTTCAAAAATCTGAAAGGAAATACACCAATCATGTACCTCATATATTCAGGTTTAATGTAAGGTTCATACTGAAATCTGTCCAATAGTTTGCGCTTGTTCCACTCTTCTCCAACATTAGGTATCCCCATTGCTTGAGAAACCATCTCAGGTGTCAATGTAAAATCCACCCCTGCAAGATTTACATGCCCGTCATGCAAATGCATAACAAACAAGCGGACCAATTCCCTGTGATGCTGAATTTGAGAAATCCTCTCGCAAAATTCATAACATGATAGGTAGCGGAAACATGTGACTGCAAGTGGACAAGCCTGCAAATAGGTCAAAGTGGTGGGCTCATCTCTCACATGGTGACCACCCTTACCACCCCTCCTCCTTTGTACCTCAACCTCTGAAGCTGACTCATGGTCATCACTTTGCTCATAGTCGGTTTCGGTTTCTGACATGGTTTCAGGAGCAAAGTGGCTGAATGTACTGCTGCTTCTGCTTTAAAATCTGTTGTTTTAACTGTTTTGAAATGTTGTTTCAAGGGGAAAAGTAGCACAAGGGAAATGTTAGGGAAGGGATACTTGGAAGGGAAATTGGGAAAAATATATGAAACAGGGAGTTTAGGGGAAGAATTATGACATATACATCATCATACAATTTCATTTGCAAGGATGTTATGGGAGGTAGGGTTTAGGGTTTGATTGTTGATTTCTTAATATTTTTGGTAGGGAAATTAAATAACAATGATAAGGGAGTAAGAAATGGGAGGTGGGAAAATGTAGGAATCATAGGAATGAAAAGGAATACCTTAAAACAGCAAAACAAACCCTAGCAACTTTGACATTTTCAAGGAACAGCACATGGAGTCTTTACTTGCAAAAGAAGGCTTTTAAAATGTTATCATGATCTTCTTCAAGCTTTAGCAAACCTTAATTTATATGATTGAAGGCCTATCTGACAAGCTTGGGGAGATTTGGGGTCTTCTTGAAGTTTATAAGCAAGTGCTGTAGGTGAACTCTTGACAGGTCACGTGCAGGACTGAACGGGTCGCGCACACCCAAGAGGTCGCGCCCGTGTGATTTGGCAACTGTTGGGACCCCCTGGACGGGTCGCGCCCACCCAACACGTCGCGCACAGCTGTGGACGGGTAGCGCACGGATTGTCTCTGCAATTCCGCCCAAATGCTCTTGAAAACGATTTGCTCTATTGCTTGAAGGCACAATGAAGCTTAATGGAGGGAGAGAGAGACTTTATAGCCTTGTTTTGAATTTATTTCATGTCAAAACCCTCTTTCTAATGTTTTTCATGACACTTTTTAAATTTTGAATGTTGTTGACTTTTTGGTTTCCTTTTGTCCCTGAAATTGGGTGAATTGATGTTTTTTCTTGAAATTTTGCAGGGATAGCTTCTGAGGAATCTTGGCAAAGGGGACCAGGGCTGCATACTGACTTTTGATGAATTTTTGATTTTTTATAATTTTTACAAAATTTTGAGAAATGACCTTGGCTTTAAAAACAGGGTTTTTAAATCCAAGGTAAAAATTAACTGTACAAGATGAAATCTTTTGAAGAAATACATTGATAGTTCATCCCTCTGGCCTGCTGGGCATTTATTGACTTTTAAAGACATGACTTCAAAGACAAATTGGACCTAAACCCTAGACCTAGGACTTTTGACCTTAAGACAAGACAAGCAACTTTGAAAGAGTTTATTGACTGAAACAACTTGATCCAGCAGTTGCAAAGGGGAATAAAGACACCAGCTCCTCCATCAGGGTTATGGCATGCCTAATGGAATGCAGTGAGATGACACTGATGAGACACCTACTTATGCAAATGCAAAGAGTTTTGATCGCTGATGGAGGGCTACTAGACCGACTCTAACAGGACCAAAACTACTTAAGACCAATACATTAGACCAAATACCTAGGGTCAATACCTTGGACCAAATACCTTGAACCAAATACCTTGGACCAATACCATGGATCAAAATACCTTAGACCAAATACCTCGGACCAAAAACTCGGTTTTCCAACATGTACACGTTTTTCCTCCTATGAAAGTGTGTGTATACGTTATACACTCCTTTTGTTCTGTTAACCCCTGTGTATACGCTCGTGGGACAAAGTGAAGCTGCGTATATCTCTCTTTCTTCATTATTTAGAGTGTGATCTGTAATCCTTTGCTGCTGCACTATGAACTGTCATTTGAGTGAGTTGTCGTCAAGAACAACACCTGTATCATAATGCCAACAATTTCCCTCTTTGGACTTGATGGCAACAACAACACCAAGACACTCTCCCCCTTTGACATCAAGGGCAAAGGGTAGACCAAAATATCCTCCCCCTTTGATATACATTATGTTATCCATGCTCCCCCTGAGTGCATGGAGTGCCTACAAAAATATTCTCTAAAAGAATAACATGACTCTATAACTCAACTATGTGAGTATGACCTTCCTATCACCAATGACTCATACATACATCCATCTCCCAACCAAGTGGGGATATACCAAATTTGATTCATCCACCCAACCAAGTGGGGATATACCAATTGTTTATACATGACTAAAATAGAAATTATTACATCATCCTTACCATGCATAGTGGGGTTACAAATTAGGTGTTTTCATGACCTTTACATCAAATGATGATATTTATAACAAGGACCAACAATTTAAACAAGACCATGATAGACATCAACAACTATCATACACCATATATGATTTTCACCATCAGCATCTGTCAGCATCATCAAGATCAACAACATGTATGTGTACATCATCAAAACAACTATGTGGATCAAGCAATATAAGCATCTTCAAGTACCAAGATCTTCTAACATAATGCTAACAATGCATTATTAGAAGCATATGCTCCCCCTGAACCTGTGCCAACTGTTCATTGTCAGAGCTGATCATTGCAAATATCAGTGAGAGTCCTCAAGGTATCATCATCATCAACTTTTTAACACCTTATGAGCACCAACACATTTCTACATATCATCAAAAAATTGTAACCATCATCAAACAGAGCAAATAAGTGACTGAACTATATCAGACTCCTTTTAACGAGTCTGTCCCACTGCTTTTTCCTCAAAACACCATATACGCAACTGTGCAGCTTCTAACTCGTGTATATACGCGACTTCTCTTCATAATAGATGCGTATAAAATTGGAATACTGAAGTTTTACACTTTCAGCTTCCCCTAGGTCTGTTATGTCTGTAAACTGAGCTATGCCACAGCTTTCTGACAATAATTCCATCTTTAATACCTTGGATTGTGATGATATATGCTCCTTTTGGTTTGGTGTTTGAAATTTGCTCCTGTATTCTTTTAATTTATGTCCAAACTTGTTACACGCATAGCATCTTACATTTTTCATATTCCTTTTATTGCAATCAATAGCTTTGTGACCAAACATATTGCAAGTAAAACAATATCCCTTAAAGTACCTGGAACGTTATGATCTTTCTGTATGACGATCTTGAACCATTCTACTTCTGCATCTGGCTACAACATGTCCAAAATTATGGCATATAAAACATTGAACATCATTCATCGAAGGAAATAACCGACTATCACTTCCACAGTTAGGAGTAAAAAATTTTCTTTGAAGAATTTCTTTCCTTGGTTGGGTTGACCTCTCATCTCCTTGTTGAGCATTTCAGATTTTGCATTGGAGTTCCTTGCCTCATGTTGTGAGCTAAATTCACTTTCAACAGATTCATGAAAACCAAGACCAGTCTTTATAATGGGCGAAAGCTGAACTTTGATGATTTCATCTAACTTTTCTGATCCATTAGCAAATCTAAAATTCAAAGTCTTTTCCTTTTTAAACTCTTTTCTTAGACTTACTACTTCACATTCTAATACTTCATTGTGTTTGTCCTTTTCAGTGAGTTGATGTGTCACTGTGTTTATGACTGTATCCTTTTTTTCCAAACTGATTTTAAGTTCACTGATTTCTTTAAGGAAATCTTCCTTTTCTAAGGCATTATTTTCATCTGCCATGAATATTTAATTTCTTGATTACCTTCATCACTATTGGACAAGCCATCACTATCATCATGATTATAATAACTTCTATTACCTTCTTCAAACATCTTTCCTTTGACAAGAGGGCATCTAGCAGCGTAATGACCAACTCTGCCACAAGAAAAACATTTGAAAGGTAGCTTACCTTTGAACCTTCTAGAACCCCGTTGAAGCTTCTTAACAAAATTTACCTCATCTTCTTCTTCTGAAATGTGTCCTGATTCATTGTGTTTTTCTTTTTCTTTTCCCTTTATTGATGCTTTAAATGCGACTTCTCTCATATCTGATGGTCAAAGGCAGTTAAGATTCTGTGAAGCTGCGTCATAGTGATATTCTGCAGATCCTGTTTTTCTTCTATGGCAGACACTTTGGATTCAAATTTAGTAAACAAATATCTCAAAACTTTCTCAACTAAGGTAACTTTCTTAATTTCTTCACCCAGATTCTTCGTACAATGACAACCTCATCTATACATAGGAAGTAACTAGCTATGCTTTCATCACTATGCATCTTAAGAGTATCATACTGAATTCTGAGAGTTTGAAGCTTAGCACGTTTTACCTGAGAGTCTCCTTCGTAGCTCAGAACGATTTTGTCCCATATTTCTTTGCCTGATTTGAGCTACATGACTTTGACGAACTCTGATTTGGACAAACTTCCCAATAAAATAGTGACAGCCTTGGCATTGGTTTCATATTGCTTTTTACCTACCGTGTCTGTAGGAATTGTTGTTGGAAAGTTATATCCTCCTTCCACAATTTCCCGGACATCTGTTCCAAGAGATTGTAGATAGGTTGTGGTTCTTATTTTCCAATAAATAAAGTTGCTTCCATCAAAGATTGGCGGTCTAATGGATCCCATGCTTTCCTGATTATTCATCTTAATGTATCTTCCTTCAAGCGATCAAGCTTCTTCTGAAGGACCTGCTCTGATACCAATTGTTGGAAATAATACTAAGAGGAGGGGTGAATCAGTATTATTCAAATCAATAACTTTTTAATTTCATACTCTGATTTCTGTATGCTACTTCAATGAAAGTAACTTGCATGCACACGCAACTGTATTTAATGCAACCAACATATATCCACCAAACTTATGATTCATCATATGTTGATCTTTAATCGATGCATCAGTACTGCATTAACCATATAAATAGTAACTAGGTGCAGTAATAACAGAACAAACCATCACACATAAGAAACACACATGAACCCCAAGATTTAAGGTGGAAACCCAATGCGGGACAAAAACCACCTACTGTTGTCTTCTTTTAATATAAGAAAAACCTGTTTACAATCTTGTACTGGTGCAGACTCATACCATTACGCAGGCACCCACTTGCAGAAGGTTACAACCTTCTGTTGTTCTCTAGATTCTACTGGAAGGGAGCTACAACCCCCTAGCTCTTGTACTAGCCAATATGTTTATTAGTACGTAGATGCCGACCTACCGAAGGCTACAACCTTCTTTCTTCTTCCAGGGACCACGTTTCATAAATTTTCAGATTGGATACTCCTAAAACACAACACCATAATCTGAAGGCCATGTTTCATCCAATTTTTATACTAGACCCATCAACAACATTGAAGCTCAAAATCAATCACCATTGCAATACAACCATCAAATACATCTGTATTAACCAATCATTGAAACTCAATCATCAATCTCTGAATCACCCACCGCTGAATCACTGAAGTCCCATCATCACTGAAGCAAATTACAATCAACCAAGCTGAACATTCAGAATACTGTCATCAAAACACAGTCACCAGAACATAGAGCAGAACCCAGAACTCTGCAACAACCAATAAAACCAACTGCAAATTCAAATATCATATTTCATAAGGTATAGGCTACTCTAATGAGCCAAACCAACGTGTATATGTGCTTTTACCAAAGTGAACCAGCATACAGATCTACAAATATTAACTCATTACTTTGCATCTATTCCAGACATCAGACATACCCAGATCATAACAATTATAGAATAGAACATGCGTCAGTAATTCATATCTAGACTATACATGGTCAAACCACATAATGATAATTCATTTCAAGCCTTAAGATCTCAATCCATCATTAGATCTTATCCCTCATCAACCGCTAAGGTTCATCCTTAGTTCAGTTCAAGCAAAGCACCATAAGCCCATAATCTGCATACTTCATAAGATATTCAACTTGCACACTTGGCCTAATGATCTTCTCCTCCTTATATACTCTTAGGCCTTTCTCAATACCTTGGACCAAAACTACTTAGGACCAATACCTTAGACCAAATACCTAGGTCAATACCTTGGACGAAATACCTTGGACCAATACCTTAGATCAAAATACCTTGAACCAAATACCTCGGACCAAAAACTTGGTTTTCCAACATGTACGCGGTTTTCCTCCTGTGAAAGTGCATGTATACATTATACGCTCCTTTTGTTCTGTTAATCCGCATGTATATGCTCCTTGGACAAAGTGAACCTGTGTATACCTCTCTTTTGTTAATTATTTGGAGTCTGATCTGTAATCCTTCGTTACCGCACTGTGAACTGTCATCTAAGTGAGTTGCCATCAAGGACAACACCTGTATCATAATGCCAACAAAACTTAGGAAAAATAATATATTAATGGGTATTAATATAAAGCTGGGTTAGAAGGTTCCAAAAGTCATCGATCAAACCAAATCTAATCTTAGCCGTTGATTAGAGATTTTATCTCGGCCGTTGAAGGACCAACGAAAGTATAAGAGAAGGCTTGAGGGTCAGTTGGAGAACACACCAGAGTGATCAGTAAATCATTTTGCTAGAGCGGGGTTGCTAAGCAATGTGAATCAATGATCAGCAGCGAGGGGTAGTGAGTACGAGGCAGAGAGGCAGGGACAATACTGGGAGACCAGCACAGAAGCAGAGAGAGAGAGAGCGGCAGCCAGTCTAGGCTACGAAAAGCCCGGCAGAGGCAATGCAAAGCCCAGAGAGACTGCATCATCCACACAGAGGGTAGAGTGAGTGACGCAGAGGCTCCAAGAGGCTGTGCAATGCCTCAGATGGCTGACGCAGAGGGTCTTGGCGCTGATGCAGGTCAGAAGGAGGCTGACGCAGAGGCCAAAAGGGTCAGCGTTGAGCTTTAGTTGTGCTGGAGAGGGTTTCGTGTGATAGGTTTTCTGAATACCTGTTTCCGGATATAGAGGTATTGTTGTCGTGTATTTTTCTCTATCAAGTGAACCGGTTAGGCACCCAGTTGTACTCAAGGAAAGACTGCATAATAATATAATCCTCGGAATAGTTGCACCAGTTTTCTCACATTGGGTTTTTACGGGGACATTTGTCCAAAAATAACGTTGTCACTTGTGTGCTTGTTTTCTTTCAGTTGTTGATCTGTAGATGTTGTGATGGTATTGTGTTTATTTCAGTATTTAAATGTATTAAATAACTTGTTCGAATTTAAACAAGTAGAAAAAATAAACCAGCAGAATACAAATTAAATTCCTAACGGATAGAAGACTTAGAAATTTCAACAATATATTTCTTTTGAAGTTTCGAGTTTAGATACATATGGGATGAGGGGAACCCTTTGAGCCCTTACTTACCCCTTCATAAACTTTGCAAGTGCTTGGGCATCTTCTTTCGATGGTTTGGAGTTTCAGACTTTGACATGTTCCATGACTTCATTTTCAATGAGATTTAAATATGTGGTCTTCTTCCATGGAAGAAAGTTTGAAGCCCAAAACAATTTGTTGCTTTCCTTGCAAAAAGACATTTTGACAGATTCATATGTAGACACAAATATACTTACTTGTGAAGATGCTTCTTCCACTTGCTGCCTCCTTGAATTTTATGATGATATAGATAATAGAGAACTTATCCTTGATGAAGATAGTTCTCTTTAAGAATGATCCTTGACTCCACAAAGAGGGAGATCACTTTATATCCTTTGATAGTGATGTACTTGTTGTTGATTATCAATGATGACTTCTTGATGATGCCTTGATGCTTCTTGGATGATCTTCTTCAATGGTAAGGACCTTGTGTCAACGAAAGGGAGATTTCCTTAGAACTTTTTGAAGATGATGACAACGTTTAGAACTATTTGAAGATGATGACAGCGTCCTTGATATTGCTTCTCTTGGATGAATAGTCTTCAAGATACTTTGATTTGTAGGTCTCTTCAACTTGAGAAGGGTCTTTGTAGTCATTTGAGGATCCCAACACTTCCTCTGGTGTAGACTTCTTCTTTGATCTAGGGTTTTGACACTTCTTTGTAGATCTTGACTTTGCTTTGATGTCCTTTGAGATTTGATCCTTGAGTGTTTGTGTTTCCCTTTATGAGATGCCCTTTTCTTGATTTGTCACCTTAGCTCTGATACCATGTTTGTGAAATCTAGGGCATTAGGATTAGGAGATTTCTCTTCGATGATAACGACTTGTGAATATTCTCTTTACTTAGATCATCATAGTGATCTCCTTCATCAAACAGTGACCAAAGCATAAACAATAAAGAGACAAGAGGCATAGAATGTAGGCAATCAGCCAAAGCCAAAATCTCTCCAACTTGAGAGGAAAACCCAAACAAATTCTTCTTCTTATAGAGACTTCAATTGACAAATACCAAGACCCTTGACACAACAACCTATCCAAGACCACGTCACAGGTTCCTTCTTTTCTGCTTCTTCTTTTTGCTCAGGTCAACGCAAGTCAAACTGCCTTTAAGCATTGCACTACTTGGTTGTCCTGACATTTCAGTCCCTTTCCACAGACCTGCAGTCCGTACTTCTGCAATTTCGCACGTGGGAGGAGAAAGATAGAATTTGGAGATGCTTTCCTTGCTTCGCTATTCTTGGAGACTTCTCTAGGTTGTTAGTTTTTGGTAGCATCAGAAGTGCTCTAGCCTTGAAAATTGGTGGAGAGGATAAGGCACATGAGTTCTAAAGAACCCAAATCCATTTGGTGAAATTCCGCCTGGATTGTATTTTATTAAAATAATTTATATCTTTAATAAAGTTCCTAAGTCTAAACTTAGGGAAATTAAAATATTAATGAGTATTAATCAAAATATGGGTGAGAATGATCTAGAAGGCGGATCAAGTCATGTTTTAATCTTAGTTGTTGATTAGAGACTTAATCTTGGCCGCTGAAGACTCAACAGGAAAAGTATAAAATGCTGGCTTGGGGTTCATTTGGAAACACACACAGAGAGATTGAGGAAATCGATTTTCTGAGGTGAGAAGTTATCAAGAGGAAAATTGATTAGGGAGATCTTGCAGCTATGAGGGGCAGAGAGAATCTGGGAGAAGGACTTTCCGGAAAATACAGAACAAAGAGGCAACACAGTAGCCGGGAGAGTTGACGCAGAAACGCTGCCTGTCACGTAGAATCCTGAACTTTTGGAACAGCCGAAACTGTCGGGAATTGTCGGAACCGCCAAGAGAGCTGACTTAAAAAAGCTGCCTGTCACACAGAATCCAAAACTATTGGAACAACCGGAACTATCGTGAACTGTTGTAACTGTCGGGAACTACCAGAATAGCCAGGAGAGCTGACGTAGAGGGTAGAGAAGGTGACACAAAGCTGATGCAGAGACAGCGCAGAAATAGTCGGGGTTAGCCAGTCTTGTGTTGGATCAACCGGAATTCTGCTGGGTGAAGTGAGGTAAAACTCACTCAGATTTTCCGCCAGTATTTCCTTTGCAAAGGATTTATAGACGAACATCCTAGATTTGTATTCAAATATTTCTCCCGCATAATAATAAACCCTCAGAATTGCTACACCGGTTTTCCCTCATTGGGCTTTTTCCGGGGACTATTGTGTTCAAAAATAAGTGTGTCATATATATCTTGTTCTTTGCTCTAGTTTTTGTTTCATGAGATCAAACATTTAATTATTGTAGGCTACAAAGGCAATTTTCTTCAGTATTCAGAAGAATAACTTGATGAATGTAATTTAAAAATCAAGTAGGTGAAGTAGATTCAGATATGCTGCAGTAGGGGTTCCTTCGAGTCTAGGAATTTTCACATAGGTGAACTTGGCTAGCAATGGGGCTGATTTGGAGACCCTTTGGTGACTTCCTCAAGGACTGTTATGACACCACTGCAAAAAAACTAGTTTTCTGCTGCACGTGTGAAGAGATTAGCCTAAAAACAGTGCCAAATAAATTTGATTTGGTTCTTCCTTCGCTTGATGATGATCTCTTCTTCTAGTGATTTTCGCACTCCTTTTCTGTTCTAGATGCTTGACCAAAATTCTGTCCTTAAGTGAGCCCGAGCTGCCCTATTTATAGTGGTTTGTCCATCAGAAATAAGCTGACTTATCCTAGTGACAAGGCTGACATGCCTTTCTAGATTTATATTTAGGCCGACTTCAAGGTGAGCTTGTGACATGGTCTTGGAGGCTAAACAAATTTTCTTTTACAATGAGTTACATGCCCAAATGGGTCTTGAAACTTACATTGACTCAATAAACATTATGAGATGATGACCAACCCTAAAGGCTCACAATGGGAACCTTAACTATAAAATAAAATTCCATGATCATGAAACCAATGATTCAAGTATTGCAAAAATAATTTTATTTTCTTCTTTACATCAATTACATAAATCACAATTACACGTCATTATGAAGACCAAACCTAGTTACACTTTTCAACAGATTCATCATTTATTATTTTGTTGTTGCCATTGTTTAATTGGTTGATTCCTTATTTATAGTTTTAAAATAATTTTATTGCTTGAGTGATTGGGTTGCCCCCTCCCTCCATGGAGTTAGTTGGTGTTTATTTGACTTTGCACATGGATTGATGCCATTGTTTAGTTGGTTGACTTATCATTCTTAGGATATAGTTGTTTGTAAACTTTTTGAGGAGCAATTACACCTCAGAAACCATGTTGATGCGATTGTTGAGGAGACATCATTAAAATGTGATCATCATTTCTAACACCACATCCATATTTCATGAGGGTTGCATCACTTAGGTTTCATGGCACATTTTTCATGATATATGAATGGGACGTGTTACCTACAAGAGCCAGAAATGTGCCACTTGGAGGTGGCTATTGCACATTTCTTGAGGATTGTTGGTTGATTGACTTCTTGTGGAGAGAATTGAGTAAAGGATGGTTATTGCACATTTCTTGAGGATTGTGAGTTGATTGACTTCTCTTGGAGAGAATTGAGAAAAGGACGAGTAAAGGATGGTTATTGCACCTTTCTTGAGGATTGTGAGTTGATTGACTTCACTTGGAGAGAATTGAGAAAAGGATGTTGGAGCATTTGACATGGTCTTCTACCATTTTGAGGATACGTCCTACCTTTTTATCTTGTTGGAGATTTATACAGTTGGCAGAGACACTAACTTGTCCACTTTAGTTGGTGGATATTTGTTATTTATGTATTCCTAGGCTAGCTCTATGGTTGAAGTCTATATAATAGAGACTCCTCTCACATGTAATGTCTGTCAAAAATGCTCGTAACTTTGGAAACCTATTGTTAAACTCTTTTAGAGGTTTATGGAAATCGATGGTGCATTTTTCATATATGAGACAATTTTTTAGACTTGCTAAATGTTGATGTTCATTTTATTATGCTAAAGCTTGTTTCATAAGTCCACATGGTAAAGCTATATTTACATAATGGAAGCACACTAGGGGTAAAATTCCCTCTCTATAGTTAGACTTTGTTGTTTTATTAATGGAAGTAATTTTACTGCATCTATCATCTTAGGAGTATGATTATCTTAGGAGTTGTTGGATTCTTTAATGGCAAATAGTTGTAGCCAAATCCTAAGCCACTAAAGTAGCATAAGCCACCAGAACCACGAAAGTGGCAGCCGTCCCTATAGGAGTCTATATAGTTAAAGTAGCTATCAGATCCATCATCAGCTATGCAGCTCCCCCAACCACCAAGAAGGGAGAGACTGGGGAGAGAGAGTGAGATGGAGAGATACCATAAAATTCATGGAGCCTCATATAGTGAAGAGTTCAAGTAGTATAAAATAGAATATAAGAAATTCCAGTCAATAGGGATGCTACACATGGTAAGGCTATATTTACATAATGGAAGCACACTAGGGGTAAAATTCTCTCTTTACAGTTAGACTTTGTTGTTTTATTAATGGAAGTAATTTTATTGCATCTATCATCTTAGGAGTATGATTATCTTAGGAGTTGTTGGATTCTTTAATTTCCTAGTAGAACACACCATAATGGAAGCAAACTGGGTATGAACTTTCCTCTTTCTAGTTTCTTTTTGTTTGATCAATGAGAGTAGTCTTATTGCATCTGTCATCTTAGGAGTCGATGCATTGTTTAATAATTGTTCAGAACATACCCTTCTGTAAACTTTAGGTGTGTTTCTTGTAGAACCCATGATAAATTTCTGCATTAATCTATAGCCACATTAGGCTTGTTGGTACATGTATTTTGTAGCTCAGTTACCCTAGTAACATTGTTAAAACAACCCTATGTCTGTTCCATTGACCCCATTTGCCCAATTTGGAATCTACTCATTTGTATTCCTTTTCAACCACCTCAAAACTTGAAAAAAACTTTCATTCAATTTTCTATTTTGGAATTTACACATTTGTCTTCCTTTTCAACCACCTCAAAGCATCAAAAAACTTTCACTCAATTTTCTGTTTTGCAAATTTGAAAAATCATGTTCTAATTTATTAGAAAGCATATTTTCCTTAACGTCTCAAAGATCTTTCCAATCATTGTGTTTCTCTAAGACAGAGATTGCTTTAGGGAGTCTTCCATGTGCTTGAGGAGAGTCAACCAGCCTAAAGAGAGGGAAAGTGCTATCAAAGTGGCAGTGGGTAGTCCTTTTAAGTTGTCCTTGGGGTTTCAATGTGGTTGGGATTTTTACACCTTAAGTGGCCACCTTTTCACCCATGATTTGAGGTGAGGTCACCACTAACCTAATATAGCCTCCTAAGTATGGACATAGGGTGCAATAGCGTGCAGTAGAATCATGCATAGGACCTCTTACCCCTCATTTCAACAGGGGTACATATAGACAGTTTTTTCAATTTGCATAATACCATTGTAATCCCAAGGATGAAACTTAAAGCCTTTGTAGGCCAATGAGTTTTTTTATTGAGGTGTCTTAGGCCTATTATAGTCGACCATGGTCAGTCCCTTCAGTTTTCGCTTTTAGCTTTTCTTTGTCTTGGATAGGATTTGGACTAGATCACATTAGGACTTTTGGTCTATGGGAGCATCCCATTATGTAAGGGTGACTGCAAATATAGGGGCCAATGTAGCCCATCCATGTGCACCTATCTCCTACGACATGCTTGTGTCTCATAGAGTCTATATGCATCCTTGGCCTTGGTGTAGTGTTTATTATCTAGTTCTCAACATTACAATCTTGCAATTTTCAGCTATTCATGTTTCCCAAGGTAGTACACTTTTCTTGATGCATTTGGTCCTATTACCTATCAAATTAGCAGTGTTACTAAGGTCCTAACAATCTGTTAGATGCGCAGACATAGGGCATGGATCCATTGTCACCTCGACTCAAGCTCGGTCCAACACCGCCTAAATGGAAAAGGGAGGAGTTTCTAAATTAACTCCAAGTAACTTCCCACTAAGATCATTGTCTTTAATAGAGCCACCTAGAGTGGAGGTGTTCATTTATATGAGGGGTATAGCTATAAAAAGTGTCACTGATTTGACAATAACAACCACCCTACAGGTTCCTTATCATATGTAGATGATTAGTATAGGGGAGGAGGAGATATGAAGGTGAATATAAAGGCTTTTTGATGTTATTTTTTGAGCTTGGTAGCAGTGGGCAGGTGTTCTAGTCTCAAATGATGTCTAAGAGGCTAACGAACAAGTGATCTCCGAAACCTAGAAAATGTTTTGCGAGAAAAGACCTTAATTAAATTAATTAGCCATAATTTAATTATTTCCTAAGTTGAACTTCGGAAAAGTGGTTAATTAAAGTTAATTAATTAAGGAAGTTTGATTTTTCTCTAGAGGATTCTTTGATGAAGTCAAATTACCCATAAAAGGTTTCACGAGAAAAGACCTTAATTAAATTAATTAGCCATATTTTAATTATTTCCTAAGTTTAACTTATTGATCTTACCCATCAGTTTAGGTGTAATCGTGGCCATTGAGACTCCAAGGAGAGATTATAATGTTAGTTTTTGTAGCATCGGTTGTGTTCTAACCACAAAATTTGGTGGAGAGGCTAGAATACATGTATTCTCCAAAACAAAGAAATCTTTTCTTGAAATTCTACCTAGAGACGACCTAATTAAAATAATTAATCTTTTTTTAATGTTACCTAAGTCTAAATTTAGGAAAATTGATTAATTAAAGGGTATTAATTAAGTCATGGTGAAATCTTCTAGAAGAAGACATGGATCAAGTTCTAGTTAATCTTAGCCATCGATTATGTTTTAATCTTGGTCGTTGATGTGTCAACGAGATATTATAAGAAGAAATTCAATGGGGATTGGAGAACACACTTGAGACACCAAGGAATTCGATTTTGATAGGAAATCGATCTTCAAAGTAGCAGTTGTGGTTGTTGGAGGTGATTCAGTAAGATTGAAGAAGTGAGAGAGGGGCAGGGATAGTAAGGCTAGGAGGGAAATTTTTCAGTCCGGTGAGTGAATAGCAGAGAGGCAGTGCAGTGCGTCAGAGGGGAAGCTATATTTTGCTGGGGAGAAGCAATGATTCAGTGCCAAAAGTTGGAGTGGGAGCCTGGAGGCCAAGAGAGTCCATTTCCTGTACAACAACTGATCAGTTAGTGAGAAAGATGCTGGTCCGAGTTGTGTGACGCAGAACTGCATAGATTGATGCAAGGACTGTGGAGAGGCAGCAGAGAGTTGTTCATCTTGAGCCAAGGTCAATGTGAAATCACTAGTGGAAGTGAAATTTTTCTCACTAGATCTTCTGTCAGTCATTTCTCTGTATGTATTGCTAGATTTGAGCATCCATAGATTTGTACTCAAATTTACTACTGCATAATAATAAAACCCTCAGTCGTTGCACCAGTTTTCCCAATTTGGGTTTTTTCCGAGGACATGGGTCCAAAACTAATAGTGTTATTTGTGTGTCTATGCATCTATTCTTCCAGTGTTATTTTTCTTCCACAGTATTTGTAAAGACTGCAGTGTATTAGTTTTGATATTTACCGTAGGATGCAATAAATAATTTGTTCAAGTTATTTAACAAACAGAAGAAACTTAATAAGTTGTTGCAGTAGGATTCAGGGTTTTCAGACTTTCACATATAAGAGCAAGCTAAAGGGCTTGTAAATGGCATCAGTTATGAGTTGAGAAGTTTAACTACCCAATTGCAGGTGTTCAGTAAGGGTTGAAGCTAGGGAAAGCATCAAAGAAAGGGATCAATAGAGATTTGAGAGAAGGAATCCGAAGAATTCTCCTCACCATCTTCAGTGTCTGAGAGATAGGAAAGAAGAGGCTGAATTCATTTGCAAAGGATGACAAATACAGCAGTGTTGTTCACAGAGTGCAAGTTGCTGGAAGAGCCACATTTCAGTTGCCAGTCGTTGAATCAGTGCCCTAGAGGCAAAGGAAGGCCAAATGTCTCACCTGGAGACATTTTTGCGGTTGTACGAAATTTATTCAGCCAGGTAGTAGACATTTCTGTGTTGTAGTGCGAGTGGCCAAGGAGAGTGTGAGCAAGCTAGGAGAGGCCATATCAGTTGCAAAGGGAGACAAGGGTGTCTTCCAGATTAATTTTCTAGTAATATTTGTCGTCATAGTTATAAAACTCCAACTCAGATTTGGAACCGACCGAGGTTTGTCGACTCCGACTCCGACTCTGACTCGGTATCGACTCGGCCTAGCTAATTGGAATAACTTGGTCTTTGTAAAAAATACATTAAATATTTATTTTTTTTATGAAAAACATATTTTTAAAGATTTTCATTCATGTTTCCAAAATCAAAGCATTAAAATATAGATAGAAAACAACATATTATCAAAGTATGCTCATGAATATATTTATTATATCAAAATGGCACCCAATGCACTGTCCAATACATGTAATATATAGAGATCAGAACAAAAACACATAACCAAGGAGGCTCTAAATGGCTCTAGAGTCTAGAAAAAAAACATCACTAGTCACTACTTCTAAAAAAAGCACCATCATCTGGCTCAGACTCTGAATCAGAGTTAGAAGAGGAAACCCATGGCTCCTCCTCTTCATCAACATCTCCAACTGCAACTTTAGAAGTAGTAGCACTAGCCACAGTTGCACGTTGAGATAGACGAGCTATGCCCCTGCATCGTGGCTAAGTAAAGGAAGTGCTTGCAGCTAGAAGACTTGGTGATGAGCCTAGTACTAGTGGATTTGCATTTAACTGAACATTTTTTTGTAATGCCTCCATCTCTAAAGCCAAATAAAGACCAATATCCTCATCAGGGTCAAACTTTGTTGGTTGACTCTCTGCTACCCACTCTGTTGATCGATCAACATCTTCCAACACAATGGGATATGTATCAGGTCTTTTGTTCAGCAATTGGTTGTCTTAGCCGAAGGTTGTATTGGACATAGACTAGATCATTTAACCATTTTTGTTCCAAACAGTTTCTGTTCTTCATGTGAATCCTCTCAAAGACGAACCAATTGCGCTCACACCCAGAAGCACTGCAAGTTCGACTCAATATGAATTGCAAACTTTCGTAATTGAGGACAATGGCTACCAAATATCTCCTAGCATTGTGCTGCAAAAAACATAGTTGTGTAATGAGTTAGCTCAAAAAATTATATCCAACTTTCAAACTTTCAAATTATAGACAATTTAACAAAATAAAAGTTTGAAAATTGAAATTGTTTACCTAGCTCATTTGCTTCCCTTGCAATCCTCGCTAGGTTCTTGCCAAAGGTATGTATGGCTCTACTAAAACAAGTGATCTGTCGGTGTATCACTTTCCATACGGACCATATGCTCGAGGCACTCAATCAATCCATCTCTAACCTCCCTAGTCAAAGCTTCTTCTTCCAGGTCTTTATAATGATACCTTGGGTTGAGAAAAAACCTAGTTGCATGTATAGGGAAATGGAGTTGATTGTTCCATCCTTGATCAATGATTTCCCAAATGGGGCCATACTTAGCCACTCTATACTTGTATGTTGCTTTTATTTTCTCCTTTGCTTGATCCATAGCCTCATAAATGAAACCCATAACCAATCTTTCCCTTCACAATCTCTGCTGCCTTTTTCCAAAATATGTCTTCACTAACTTTCTTCCATCTTGTTTGCAAGCTCATGGCATTCATTCCATTCATCACTAGAAAACATCCTCTGGAAGTTTCTATGTTGGGAAAGCATAGATTGTAATGTCAAAAAATGAGTTGCAAATCTAGTGATGGCAGGCCTAACAAGATCATTGCCCCTTGTGTTTTTCCTCATCAGGTTCAAAATCCATGAGTGATTGTAGATATACTTTGTTATGCTTTTCGCATGCTCTATAGTATTCTTGATCCAATCTATTTTACTAATATCCTCAAGCATGAGGTCTATGCAATGTGCAACACATGGGATCGAAACGATGGTTTTGTGTTTTTCCTCTAACATTTTACTAGCAAGAACATAGTTAGAGGCATTATCTGTGATGATTTGAACAACATTAGCCACCCCCACCTCTTCAACAACCTCATCCAAAAGATAAAACAACAAGTGTGCATCTTTCACCTTATCAAATGCATCAACTAATTTTAGAAACATGGTTCCTTGTGGGAAAAAGATAAGAAAATTTATGATGGTATGGTTCCTTTGATCAGTGCATCCATCTAACATGATGGTACATCCTGTTTTCACCCATGAGCTTTTGAAATATTTCAAATATTCATCAATGGACATAACCTATCTTTGTAAAAGAGATCCCCTTAACTCATGCATAGTAGGGCATCCTGTTTTCACCCATATGCTTTTGAAATCTTTCAAATATTCATCAATGGACATAACCTATTTTTGTAAAAGAGATCCCCTTAACTCATGCATAGTAGGGCCTTTGAAGCCCTTTCTAGCAACAAATATGGCATGAAACATAGGTTCATAATATGGTGAGTGAGAAGCATTGAAGGGGATATCAACATCATACCACCATCTAGCTATGTAATCATAGGCAGTTTCTCTCAATTCTTTCTTCCAATGTGTGAAAATTCCAAACTGGAATCCTATTGCAGCAACTGGTATTATTTCTCCTAATTGTTAATTAATTTAACAATTTATCTGCTACAACAAATATTGAAACAAACACACTGCAACCTTCACAAATAAAATATTGCAGAAGAATAAAGCGCTGGAAGAAATGCTAGCATCCACACATAAAAATTACGCAATTATTTTTGGACAAAAGTCCCTGGAAAAACCCAACATGGGAAAATAGTTGCAACAGCTAAGGGTTTTATTATTAAGCAGTAGTGAGAATTTCTGAGTACAACTAGATGCCAAAATCTGGCAATCCTACAAAGAAAAATACTGGCAAAAATCTAGCGATGAATTTTCCTCACCCACAAGAAAACTCCCACAGCCGGCACGACTTACCTTCAGAAATTCAGCCCTTTGACCCTCTGCGTCATCCTCTGTGCAGCCTCTTGGATGTCAAGCCTCTGACTGGACTCTAATGAAGTCCTTCTGCCTTCTGTTGGCTGGAAAGACGCTTCTTTGGCACTATGGGACTCCTTCCCAGCCTCTGGAATTGAAGACGTCTCTCCCTCTCAGCAAATCAATCTTTCCTCTAGAGGTTGTTGCGTTGCCACAATGACAATGTATCTGTGACTCTTTTGCCTCTCTACAAATGCACTCACTGGATTTAGAATGTGTCCTCCATTCTCATTGTCTCTGCCTCTCTCTCACTACTTCGATCGCTAGCTCTCTCTCCAGCAACTGATTGCTGCTACTCTAGAAATTGATCTACTTAGAAATCGATCCTCTCAAGTGTCTCAAGTGATTTCTCCATCACGACATTGATCTCCTCTTCTAGCCCTCTGTTGGAGAACCAACGACCAAGATTAAAACATAATCAATGGCTAGGATCATCTCTGGATCTATCCGTGTGAGTTTCTAGATGATTCTTGCCTTGAATTAATTAATACTGATTAATTAACCATATTCCCTAATTTTAGACAAGAAATATTTTAAAACTGGTTACTAATCTAATTAGGTCTTTTCTAGGCAGAATTTCCAGAAACGATTTCTCGTTTTTCGAGATATCATGTATTTTAGCCTCTCCACAAAACTTCAAGGCTAGAACACATCCGATGCTACAAAAAATAACACTCCTTCTTAGTGCAGAATTTGTTCTAGTGCTATTGTACACCTTATATCAGCACCCTATTTCTGCATAATCTCCTATCACGTTGTTGATGTGTGGCCATACTTCCCACCAACCACTACACAACTCTAATATACTCTGCATCTGTGTTGTTGTCTACCCTGTTGAATTGCTGCCAACACTGCATCTACACTGCAACTCCCTTTCATCTGTTGCTACTGCAACTGCAACATTTGCATTTGAAAATCATCCAAAATATTGAATCAACTGTGATCAGTATAATGCATTTATCACCTGAGTCTCTAACTGCTACTAGTATCTGCATTGTCACTGAAGAATTTGCGTTGTTGTTGACACTGCATTGTTGCCAACTCTGCACTGTGCTCCCCAGCATCTCACTGCCACTAGTCTCTGCAACTGTCACTCTGGCATATGATTGCATCAACTGTCACTAGTACATCCTACTACTGAATACTGTGGGCTCCCATAGCAAGGTATTGATCCATGAGGTGGACTTCCTCAAGGATCTTGCCCATCCATAGCACTCTAGGGCTACAACACCAAGTCACCCCACCTCACTCTTGGAGGTATATCAGCAAACATGGCGAAGTCTTCCTCCAGCCTGGAGGAAAGCCTATCGATCTTTGTTGAAGCTGTCTGGTGTTCCTTCTCCTCCTTGTCCTTCTTCCTGAGAGGACCCTGGGTACTATAGTGACCAAGTTCACCACATCTGAAGCACTTGACCTTCGACAAGTCCTTCTTCTTCTTCCTTTGCTCCCCTTGTCCCTAACTATGACCCTTAGATGCAAGGGCCACATTCTCCTCCTCCTTCACCTGCTTTGATTTGCTTCTGCTGCCATTGCTGGAGTCTTTAGAAGAACTCGCCTCAATTCCTCCTGTTGCAAGTTAACCCACATCTTGTCTCAATCTGGTAGCTTGTCTTTGCCCAATATGCTTTGGACAAAGAACTGCCAGTCCTCGGAGACACTGTTGAGTGTTAATCTCACAGGCTCTATGGGTTGAGGCGCTGCCCCAACAGCTGACAGCTGGTCTCAGACCTCCTAAATCATTGTGAGGAAGGGGTCTATACCTTCCCCCTTCTGCATTTGGATGAGTCTCAACTTCTCCTCGAGGTACATCTTCTGTTGCACGGAAGTACCTTGATACAATGTGACAAGAGCATCCCACATCTTCTTGGAAGTATCTTTGCTAGCTATATGTGAAACAACATGATCCCGAACTCCATCTAGGATTAACCGTTTCACCCATTCCATCTCCTTTCTGTATTCCTTCAGCTGATTTGCATCCGTGGGAATTTTCTACCACTGCATCAATATATGTTTTCAGGCCAAATTCATCTAGAAGGAAGGACATCCTTTCCTTCTAGATGACATAGTTGGAAGATCCATCCAACTTGTCCTGATCACGAAGCCCAGTAGTGGCCATCTCAACGATTTGTCAAAAACTTCCTCTTTCCTTCTGCTTAGTTGTTTCTCTGCTATTCGCAAGGAAAAATCGAACTTCTTGAGACTAGAAGTTCCTTGAGGAAAATTTTCCCTCTGTGTGTGCTCTTCTTCCTTCCACCTGACGCTGGCTCTACTCTAGCAAACTATTGCAAAAACCACTGCGTCTAGTTAGAGATCTCCTCAATGAAAAATCTAGGCTACTCCCTCTGCTTCTAGAATCACTCAATTTGGTAGGATCAAATTTTTCTATCCCTCTCTTAGAAAAATTGAACGTCCACAAGTAACTTGGCTTCCTGGCAAAATGATTGTGCTTCCCTTGGGAACTTTGGCCTGCTGCCTACAATGAGCAGCGAAATTCCTTCTCTTTTCGCCTCTAAGTTCTCCATCTGATCACTATGCTTTGATACCATGTGAAAATTCCACACTGGAATCCTATTGTTGTAACTGGTATTATTTCTCATAATTGTTAATTAATTTAACAATTTATCTGCTACAGAAATATCAAAATAAACACACTGCGACCTTCACAAATAAAATACTATAGAAGAATAAAACTCTGGAAAAAATGCTAACACACACATAAAAATTATACAACTATTTTTGGACAAAAGTCCCCGGAAAAACCCAACTTGGGAAAACCGAATAGTTGAGGGTTTTGTTATTAAGCAGTAGTGAGAAATTCTGAGTACAACTAGATGCCAAAATCTTATAATCCTAGAAAGAAAAATACTAGCAAAAATCTAGTGGGGAATTGTCCTCACCCCACAAGAAAACTCCTGACACGACTTGCCTTCAAAATTTGGCCCTCTGACCCTGAGCGCAACCTGTTGGACGTCACGCCTCTGAGCAAATCGATCTTTGCCTCTAGAGGTTGTTGCGATGCTCCAGTGTCAACCTCTATGTGGCTCTCCTACCTCTCTGCAAATGCACTCACTGGATTTGGAATGCCTATTCCAGCCTCACTATCTCTGCCCCTCTCTCACTACTTCGATCTCTAGCTCTCTCTCTCTGGGAACTGAACGCTGCTACTCTAGAAATCGATCTGCTCAGAAGTCAAGCCTCTCAAGTGTTTCAAGTGATTTCTCCATCACCACATTGATCTCCTCTTATAATCCTTTGTTGGAGCACCAACGACCAAGATTAAAACATAATTGATGGCTAGGATCATCTCTAGATTGATCTGTGTGAGTCTCTAGATGATTCTCGCCTTGACTTAATTAATATTGATTAATTAACCATATTCCCTAAGTTTAGACTTAAGAAATATTTAAAACTAGTTAATAATCTAATTAAGTCATTTCTAGGTGGAATTTCCATAAACGATTAAGTCATTTCTAAGCGGAATTTCCAGAAATGATTTCTAGTTTTGGAGATTTCATGTATTCTAGCCTCTCCATAAAATTTCAAGGCTAGAACACATCCGATGCTACAAAAACTAACACAATGGTCATCTAAAGTAGGTTGTATTTGACCTCTATTAGCTTGAGGACCATGTGCACTATCAGAGGGAGAGGAGGGTGTGACTGTGAAATAACTTTTGATATCACCCTTCTTTTTAATTTTAGCCTTACCCTTTTCTTGAATAGACTCCAAAGAGGGAGGAACATAGTGAAAAGGGTTCGATGCATCACTGCAAGGGATAGATGAACCCTCATAATGAAAATTGGGGTTGGCAACCATCATGTGTTTTATACATTTCTTCTTCCCTATTTCAGCCTCTAATTCTTTTTTCGTAGCTTTTTTTCCTCAAACTTCTCAAATTTTTCTAGCAACTCCTTCCTAATACCCCTAGTTTGTTCTACTAGTGTTGCACATGGAACAATTTGGCCGCTAATACCCACCCAAGTATTGTTTCATCCTATGAATGCCCCCTCCACCTCAATTTTTTTATGACAAAATTTGCAATGCATTTGATTATCAATCATCTCAACATATGCCTAAGCAGCGACATTCATTCTAGGAACCATTTTCTGATATTTGGACTTGGAAATGAAAGGACAAAAGCCGGAAAATGAAAAGAAAAAAAGCACCTCTTCAATGTTCATTTCTTTTAGAAAAATTACTCTTTTCAATTTCCAGATTTGCAAAAAAAAAAAAAAGCAAGGGAAAATTTGAGAAGTGAAAGAAAAAATACCTCTAGCCTCCTCAATGCTGCTCCAAAAACCAACTCCTCAATGTTGCTCCAATGATTGCCCAAAAAGCTCCTCACTATTGCTCCAATGATTGTCCAAGAGGCTCCTCACTACTGCTCCAAAAACCAACTCGAATTTTTCACAAATTCCTCACAAATGCTCACACAAATGCAATGAGATAGTTGTGAGGAAATGTCAAGGGGTTGGGTAACTTTTATAGGCTTGGGAGTGGGTAGATGCATTGAAGAAAACCTTAAACCAAAAAAAAATAGCTTTCAAAGTGACCTTGCCGACTTTTTCCGCCACAGACCGGCTTAGCTTGGTTATGATGATCTCAGCCGAGCTGGCCAGTCCATTACCGAATTGGCTGAGTCGATGTTTGGCTCGACTGGTTTGGTAATGGACTGGCCTTCGAACCGGTTTTGTACTAAGTCGGCCTGGGCAGGAGTCCAACTCGGTCGACCAGGCCGAGTCTGATTCAGACCGGCCTCGTTTTAAAACACTGATTGTTGGAGCCTTGCTAGTTTGGCAGGTAGATCATTGTACTCTTAAATTGTTGAAGAGTAATGTAAGACCCTCATATGTTGCACTGGTTTTCTCTTGGGGGTTTTTCTAGGGACAATTGTCCAAAAACAACAGTGTTAAGTTTTGTGTGTGTGCATCTATTCCTCAGTTCCATATTTTATATTTCTGCAACATTTTTATTGTGAAAAATGAAATAGTGAATTTATCATTGTTTGTCGAAAAATAATTCAGAAGAAAAAGAAATTGCTAACAATTAGAAGATAAATCTCTAGTTTATTGCATTCAAGGAATTTTCACATTTGAGGCCTCCGTACAACTAAAATATGATTGAAAATGAATTTTTAACATGTTGCAATTCAAAATTTGGGTTAAACCTTCTTATTTTATTCACTAAAAAATTTCCATATTTAAACTAAAAAAGAGAATTTCGACTATCCTATCTATCTACCTATCTTCAAATCTCTAGTTTATTGCATTCAAGTAATTTTCACATTTGAGGCCTCCCCACAACTAAATAGGATTGAAAATGAATTTTTAACATGTTGCAAATTCAAAATTTGGGTTAAACCCTCTTGGTTTACTCACTGAAATAATTTCCATAATTAAACTAAAAAAGTGAATTTCGACTATCCTATCTATCTTCCACACCTAAGTTACGTGAGTTTTAAACTAAAAATTTAAGTAGGGCTAGAAATGGGTAGGCCAATTTTGACATCATGCATGTCACGGGGTAGACCAATTTTGACATCATGCATGTCACGAACATCCTAATATTGTCCTAGTTCTATCGCTTAGAAACCTATTTTGACCAATTGACCATGTTTGACTAAGTTGTAACTAACCATTGGGGTTACTAAAGAAATTTAGACTATCCTATCTATCTATCTTCCACACCTAAGTTACGTGAGTTTTAAACTAAAAATTTAAGTAGGACTGGAAATGGGTAGATCAATTTTGACATCATGCATGTCACGGACATCCTAATATTGTCCTAGCTCTATGGCCTAGAAAACTATTTTGACCTATTGACCATGTTTGACTAAGTTGTAACTAACCACCGGATGTTACTAAAGAGTGATGTCCAAATAACATGTTACTAAAGAAATTTTCAGTTATAAACATTTTGTGTACAATTTCTCTTGGCTCTTGTTGTAAATAGTTCTTAATAACAGACAAGTAAATCCCAGTTACATAGAATTTAGGGGAAGATCCACCAAGGGACTACATAGTCACTTAAAGCATGCAACCAAGGACCTAGTCTTGGTTGAAAACTTGTTCAAGAGTGGGACTATAATGGTTGGCCAAACCCTTATCGGGGATATTTTCAACTAGACGAATATCTCTTCCAGTGGCATAATGGACCTGAAAATTAGAGACACTTCACTTGAAGTAGCACCTAGTTGAACTTGGGGACTTGTGTAGCTCTCTTAAATAAGGTTGGGGTGAAATGGTTTATTGGATTCCAAACTCATTTCATTGTCCGAAGTGCAAGGCCAACTTAAGAATGGTTTTACTTCACAACCTGCACTTGAAGGTAAATATTAGGCTAAGGTAAGTATATCTCGGAAACCATCCCATTATAAAATTTCAAAATCATTTTATTTTTTTGTTTTATAAAAATAAAAAATAAAAATATTTACTAGCTTCCACTTTCTGAGTTTTATCTTCAAATTAGCTAATTAACTCTTTAACTGTGGTGTTTTAAGCGATAATTTTTAGATTTTATCCAAGGGAAAACTACACCTTATTTTGGGCTTTCAAACGCACGTATTTCATGAGGTATATTGAGTTAATTTTTGCAAATCTGCACTAATTTACAACAATACATCCTTAAACCCAACAAAAACCAACAAAAGTCAAGGTACGAGGGCATTTTCCAACTACGTATACATTCATAAAACCCTTGCATTAGTTACTGAATTTATTTATCTAGTTTATATCACCGTTTTGGGACTATTTATAGGGCAATTTCCAACTGCGTATAAATTCATAAAACCCTTGTATTAGTTACCGAATTTATTGATCAAGTTTATATCACTGTTTTGGGACTATTTATAGCCAATTACAACAATTAGAAAGCTGAATTACAAACCAAAATAAATTTCTGGGTTTTCACCTCCTGGGTATTGAACCCTGGACTTATGCAACAAGTTTCCAGCTTGCTAGAAACACAAATTTCTTGCATATATGAAGCTTAGGAATGGTTAAGTTGATATACCATTTGCTGTCCTAGCTGCCCCGCTCCTACTATTTATAGCCAATTACAACAATTAGAAAGCTGAATTACAAACCAAAATAAATTTCTGGGTTTTCACCTCCTGGGTATTGAACCCTGGACTTATGCAACAAGTTTCCAGCTTGCTAGAAACACAAATTTCTTGCATATATGAAGCTTAGGAATGGTTAAGTTGATATACCATTTGCTGTCCTAGCTGCCCTGCTCCTAGATTATCAATTTAGAGTGTATAGACATTTGTGGGTGGCCTTGAAAGATTTTTTTTTGCTGTTTTCTGTTTTTTTATGTTTTTCAGATCTGCAATTAGATGACAAGAAGCAGAAAAACACAAAAACACAAGACAACCCCTTACCAAAGGTCCGTTTCAAGAACAACTTATATATTTGGTGAGTGTATTATATTCTTATTTTTATGAACTGTTTACATGTTTAATATCTCAAGTTTTGAGTAAATCACTTTGTTGGTCAAAAAGATTTGTATGCATAATATCATTTCCAGATCAACCTAATAAGAAAATTAATTTCCCTCTTCACCCAAGACCCCATTTAAATCACTTTGTTGGTCAAAAATATTTGTATGCATAATATCATTTACAGATCAACCTAATAAGAAAATTAATTTCCCTCTTCACCCAAGACCCCATTTAAGGCACTAGTCTACTACTAATTGTTGGGTGAAGCATCCCATAGAGGGAATTCTTCCGCAGTCATTCAGGTAGGAGTTGGTATTAAAGAGTGGGGACATGCGTTGAAGCGACAATGGATGTTTGTTTATTGTGCCATAGTTTATAGGGTTGTAGGAACCTTGATAAACCTGATAGTTTAGGTGGCAACATGATCTCTTTTAAATTACTCTTTGAAGAGTTTCACTTACACAAGTTCAATCCATGATCTTTTTCTTATTTTGTTTCAAACATATTCTTTCATAAAACTTTGACAAGCCCCACAAGAGCTGGTGAAACATATGGATTTTGAATTTGTGTATGATTTTTTTTATTAATTTTTTTTATGTATAATGTTTTCATTTTGGTTGAAGAGAACTTACCTCTCTTCTATTTGAACCCAAGTACAATACAACAATGTGTACTAACATGCTTATCTTGTTCATGGTTGATGGATGGTGAGGAAACCTATGAACTATGGTATCCACTTGCACAAAGGACCTTGTTGTTCATCTAGTTTGTAGTGTTGTCTTAGTTCAAAGTCTCTTGGACACATTATGCAAGTGACAAACTGCCTTAGGGGATAGTCTAAATATGAACAAAGGACCTTGTAGTACAATACAACAATGTGTACTAACATGCTTATCTTTTTCATGGTTGGTGGATGGTGAGGAAACCTATGAACTATGGTATCCACTTGCACAAAGGACCTTGTTGTTCATCTAGTTTGTAGTGTTGTCTTAGTTCAAAGTCTCTTGGACACATTATGCAAGTGACAAACTGCCTTAGGGTATAGTCTAAATATGAACGAAGGACCTTCTTGTTCATCTAGTTTGTAGTGTTGTCTTAGTTCATAGTCTCTTGGACACATTATGCAAGTGACAAACTGCCTTAGGGTATAGTCTAAACATGAACCTACCCTACGTTACGTTACATTGCAAGTTGCCACCCATACATGATTTCTTATCTTCCTCATGGTAGATCTTTGGCCCTTGAACTTCATGAATATTTTCTTAAATGCTCATTATATTTTCCTATGTTATTTAATTGTTATTCTTTTCCATTCCTACCCTATTCCCATTCAAAACATATGCAACCATGCTTCCATGATAATTGGCATTTTGCTCCTTAGGGGAATGTAGTACAAAAAGCATGACCTATGGAAAAACCATGGCTCATGGTGAGTTTTGAGAGCATCATTTTAAACTAGCATATCGGTTCATCTTTCCCTTCGTGACACTTTTGCTGCCCTCAATTTAATTTAGTTAATTGCTATACTTCTTTGTAGTTTACCTTTCGAATTGTAACTTATCACATTAAAAAAATATTCTTCTTAGTATCGAATCGTAACTCATCACATTAAAGCAATATTCATCTCAGTATCGCTATGACCCAAGTCCATCAAATGCTTACATGCAAGACTAACCAAGCACCTTTGACTATGTAAGTAAGTTTTTAGTTCACACCCAATTAATTTAGTTTAATTGAGGGTTGATTTCAGGAGTGAAATCCTCATCCTTTGCATGTGTCTTGGACCATTGTCTTTTTGGGCATTGGTACTTTTTGTTTACTTCAATGTTTGTGAGGTCACAAATTGTTATGAAAAACTTTGTCCATATGCAAGATTTTCTGTCAAATGCTTACATGCAAGACTAACCAATGACCTTTGACTATCTAAGTAAGTTTTTAGTTCACACCCATTTAATTTAGTTTAATTGAGGATTGATTTCAGGAGTGAAATCCTCATCCTTTGCATGTGTCTTGGACCTTTGTATTTTTGGGCATTGGTACATTTTGTTTACTTCGATGTTTGTGAGCTCACGAATTGTTATGAAAAACTTTGTCCATATGCAATATTTTGTTTGTCCATAGTTCAATGACTAGTTGCTATTTCTCTCATGGAATATATAAACTTTACTATCTTGTTTCTTCGTGAATACATTACACTTCCCATGGACTAGAGTTCCTTTGTCCAAAAATTAATGAATATACTCATTGGGAAGGGGAAGCTTTCCTTGCACATCTCTAAATTGTGCATGATTATATTAGTTTAAGATTCCTCTCTTTCGACTTTAAACTTCAATTACTTTTGAATGTTATTTTCTATAGCATCGGATGTGTTTCAACCACGAAATTTGGTGGAGAGTCTAGAATGCACGAGATCTCCAAAACCCATAAATCATTTCTGGAAATTCAACCTAGAGATTACTTAATTAGATTATTAACCCATTTTTTTAATGTTTCATAAGTCTAAACTTAGTAAAACTAGTTAATTAATCATAATTAATTAAGTCAAGGTGAGAATAGTCTAGAAACTCACATGGATCAATCCATAAATGATATGAGCCATTGATTAAGATTTAATCTTGGTAGTTGGAGTCCCAACAGGAAGATATAAGAAGGGATCGATGTGGTGATGGAGAAAACACTTGAGTCGTTCGATTTCCTTGGAAGATTGATTTCCAAAGAGAAACAACAATTGTCAAAGGGCCAGAGATCGAAGAAAAGACAGTGAGGGGAAGAGACAGTGATCCGGAGGAAGCTTTCCATATATGGAGAGGCAAGAGCAAGGAGGCTGAATTATTCCCAGTGAGATAGTATAGAGGACTGCATAGTTGCTTTAGAAGAGCAACTCGATTTAGTTGGAGGAAAAATCGCTTTCATTTCCAGAGGCCAGACAGAGGTTCCAAAGTGTTGGAGAAGCTATTTCGTCAACAGAGACAGGAAAAACGACTTCATCAGAGGAAGTTCAGAGGCTAAATGTTATAGGACCTACGCAAGCACTCTGTTGAGGGTTTAGGAGGACGAGTTTTCGAAACGAAAGTTGTTCCAAGGTTGCTTGTGGAAGAAGGGTAATTCCCTTACGTAATTTTGGCCATATTTTCTTACTGTTTGGATTTCTAGTTGGGCATCCCTAAATTGTACTCATATTTCACTATTGCATAATAATAAAACCCTCATTTACTACACCAGTTTTCCCAAGTTGGGTTTTTAAGGAGACATTTGTCCAAAAATAATTGTCATTTTTATTATGTGTGTGTGCTAGAATTTTCTCAGTTTCCAACGTTATTTTCTTCCGCAGTTTATTTGTGATAGATGAAATAAGTTCCAGTTGTTGTGATAGATGAAATGTTCACATGGTATCAGAGCGTGAGTGATCAATTGGGAAGCTCAAAAGCAAAGGAAAGAATTTCGCTACTCAGAGAGAGCAGCAGGCCTAAATTCCTAGAGGTTGCACAGATCATTAACAGGCAGGCCGAATTGCTAGGCCAAAAATTCGATTTTCAATTGTAGGGATGCAAAAAAGTTGAGTTTCCCAAGTTAGTGATTCCAACAGTCAGAGGGAGCAGCAGGAGCTCAAATTTTCACTGAGCATATTTCTAATGGGACATAGAGGGTTTTGCGGTAGTAGAACCAACGTCGAATAGAAGAGAAAATCACACACAACAGAAGGGAAATTTTTTCTCAGAGAACTTAGAGTCTCATAAATTTGACTTTTTTAGGCAAATTGGCAGTAGCAGCTAGCAGATTTGTGCATTCCAGGGGGCAATGCAAGTAGCAGAGCAACAACCATGCAAAGAGAAAGAGGGGAGTTTTTGATAGATTTAAAGATGGCCACAATAGGGCTTAGAGATCAAGATAGGTTGGATGGAGCTTCCAACTATGTCATTTAGAATGCTAGGATGTCCTTCCTTCTAGATGAATATGGCCAGAAAGCCTACATAGAAAATGTGGTGGCAGTTCCCCAGGATGCAAATCAACTCAAAGAATACATAAAGGAGCTGGCAAGGGTGAAGCGGTTGATCTTGGATGGAGTCTGAGACCATATAGTCTCACATCTGGCAGATAAAGCTATAGCCAAAGAGATGTGGGTAGCTCTCTCCATGCTATATCAAGGTACTTCCGAGCAATAGAAGATGTTCCTAGAAGAAAATTGAGATGCATAAGGATGCAAAAGGGAGAAGGCATAGATCTCTTCCTCACCAAGATTCAAGAGGTCCGAGATCAGCTTGCAGTTGTTGTGGCAGCGCCTTAACCATCAAATCTAGTGTGATTGGCACTAAACAGTGTCTTAGAGGATTGGCAAGTGGTTGTCCAAAGTATATTGGGTAGAGACACTTTTCCAAGATGGGACAGGATGTGGGCCAATTTTTCGCATAAGGAGTTGAGGCAAGCTCGGTTAAAGAGCTCCATCAGTGGCAGCAATAGCAGCGAATCGAAGAGTGTGAAGGAGGAGGAGAATTTGGCCCTTGCATTGAAGGGTCCCAGTCAGCAAAAGGGGGGCAAAAGAAAAAGGACCTATCTAAGATCAAGTGCTTCAGGTGTGGTGAGTTTGGCCACTACAGTACCCATTGTCATCTCAGAAGAAGGACAAGCATGAGAAGCAGGACTAGGCGGCAGCACATGCTGAGATAAATAGGTTGTCCTCTAGGTTGAAGGAAGATTTCGCGATGCAGATATACCTCCAAGAGTGAGCTGGGGTGATTTGGTGTTGTAGCCCCAAGAGCTACAGAGGTGGGCAGGGTCCTTGAGGAGCACACCTCATGGATCATTATTTGGCTATGAGGGGCCCATAGTATTCTCTAGCATGATGGATCAATGGCAATTGATGTACTCAGTACCAAAGTGACAATCACTAACTAGTAGCAGTCAGATGTTGAGGAGCACAATACAGTGTTAACAACAGAGCAGGTGGCTCATTGTAGAGTTGGCAACAACGCAGAGTCTTCAGTAACTAGTAGTCAAAGACTCGGGAGACAGATGCATCATATTGAACACAAATGATTCAATATTTAGGATGCTTCTCAGTTGCAGTAGTTTTAGTTGGAGCAACAACATATGAGAGGTAGTTGCAATGCAAATTTAGAGTTGGTAGCAATATGGCAACATCAACAACAACACATGTAGCATCATAGTTGCGTAGTGGTTGGTGGGCAGTATGGCCAGACATCAACCACATGGAAGAAGCTGATACATAGATAGGGTGTTGTGGCAGGATGTGTAACACTAGAGAGAACATAGTCCTTGCTAAGAGGGAGTGTTAGTTTCTATAGCATCAGGTGTGTTCTAGCCATGAAATTTGGTGAAAAGTCTAAAATGCATGAGATCTCCAAAACCCAGAAATTGTTTCTAGAAATTCCACCTAGAGATGACTTAATTAGATTATTAATCCATTTTTTTAATTTTTCCCAAGTCTAAACATAGGAAAACTAGTTAATTAATCATACTTAATTAAGTCAAGGTGAGAATAGTCTAGAAACTCACACAGATCAATCCAGAAATGATATGAGTCGTCGATTAAGATTTAATCTTGGTCGTTGGAGTCCCAATAGGAAGATATAAGAAGGGATCGATGTGGTGATGGAGAACGCATTTGAGCAGTTCAATTTCCTTGGCCGATCGATTTCTAGAGAGCAGCAACAGTTGCCGGAGAGCCAGAGATTGAAGTAGAAACAGTGATCCAGAGAAAGTTTTCTAGATGCGGATAGGCAACAGCTAGGAGGCTGAGTTATTCCTAGTGAGGCAACGTAGAGGACTACACAATTGCTTCAGAAGAGCAACTTGATTTAGTTGGAGGAAAAATCATTTTTAGTTCCAATGGTCGGACAGAGGTTCCAGAGTGTTAGAGAAGTGATTTCCTCAGCAGGGATAGGCATAACAACTTCATGAGAGGAAGTTTAGAGGCTAGACGTTATAGGGCCTGGGAAAGAACTCCAGAGAGGGGTCCAAGAGGATGAGCTTTCTAAAGGAAAGTTGTGCCAAGGTTGCTTGTGGAAGAAGGGTAGTTCCCTTACATAAGTTTTGCCAGATTTCTTGTTGTTTGGATTTCCAGTTGGGCATCCATAGATTGTACTCAGATTTCACTATTGCATAATAATGAAACCCTCATATGCTACACCGATTTCCCCAAGTTGGGTTTTTCCAGGGACATTTGTCCAAAATAAATTTTGTCATTTTCATTGTGTGTTTGCTAGAATTTTCTCAGTTTCATGGGCTATTTTCTTTCATAGTTTATTTGTGAGAATCACAGTGTGAATTATTTGGTGTTTGTCGTAGCAAACTGCAAATAAATTGTTAAACAAATTAACAATTAGGAAAATAATTTCTAGTTGTTGTGATAGATGAAATTTTCACATTGAGAGTGCTTCCTCCCATTTATGCACACTACTTTTGAGAGTGCCTTCCCTTGCTTGTGGATGCTCTTTCCTTATGTTTTGTATTTTCGTCCTTGTTCATGGATCTTTGCTTTTTATTTATTGATTTTGTAGGTTATTGTACCCACCAAAAGTGGGTGACCCCTTCTCCTATTCATCTCTTCCAGTCGACAACAAGCAGCCCCTGTGTGCCACTTTGTAGCCAATGTAATTTATCGTTCATCTCTCTGCCATTTACGTTAGTCATATGTCATATGTTTCTTATGCAATAAGGTGCTTATGCTTGTTTGTATTTGGGCGTTTTTTTAGCTTTTGCAACAGTAAATAGGTGTTCTAGTCTCACATGATACTAAGAAGCTAAGGAACACTAGATCTCCAAAACCCAGAAAAGGTTTCACGATATACGCTTGTGAAACACCTTAATTAAATTAATTTGTCATAATTGAAATATTTCGAAAGTCTAACTTAGGAAAAGTGGTAAATTAAAGTCAACTAATTAAGGATGTTCGAGATTTCTCTAGAAAATTCTATTAATGAAGTCTAATTGATCTTAGTCGTTGTTGGAGATTAAATTATGGTCGTTGAGACTTCAATGAGAGATTATAAGAGCAGGTCGAAGACTTGGAGATAGAATCAGAGTGATTGAATTGTGAGAGGCAAATCGAACTACCCAATTTACAGTCTTCAACAAGGGAATAGTTCAAGCCAGAGGGAAGAGCATGAGAGAGCGGGTGCAGTAGAAAATTTGGGAGTAGGATTTCAAAGAGATTCCTTGTGATTTTCCAATACTGGAGAGATAGGAGAAGGGAGGCTAAATTATTTTCAGAGAGGGCCACTACAGCTAGTGCAAATAGCCAGAAACCCCAGTGAAAGTTGCTGGAAGAGGGTCGATTCAGTTTTCGTAGGCCAGATCAATGTACAATTTTCTTCAGCTAGGCATTGCACATTTCCAGTCCAACTGAATGAATTTTTGGGAAGTGTGTCTGGTTGGAGAGAGGCTAAGTTGATTCGCAGAGGAGATCTAGGATCTCCACATTATTTTGCCAGTATATTTCCGGAGGATAGCCAGTTGGGAATCCAGTTGTAATTATTTCTCAAATTGTTGCATAATAAAATAAACCCTCGTCTGTTGCACTGGTTTTCCCTTCGAGGTTTTTCCAGGCACGTTTAGTTCAAAAATATGGGTGTCTATTTTTATGTGTGTGCATCTATTTCTCAGTGCCTGATATTATATTCTACAACGTATTTTTATTGCGAAGAGTGCATCAATGATTTAATTGTTATTTTCTGTAAAGAAATAAATTGCTAATAGTTAGAAGTTTAAACTCTAATTGGTGTCAGAGTGAAGGAAAATATTTATTTGTCCTAGAAGTAGTTGTAATAGGTTGTGTATTTGCTCGATAGAGGGTTCTGTTGAGCAGATCAGTGATTTCGCAGAGTAGATTTGAGCGCAAAGATTTGCAGCAAGGGTTTGCAGTTGCAGATCTACGTAGGGTAGGAAGAGAAAAGCACAATGAGGGAAATTCCAGTTTATTTCTCAGTGGGTTTTGAGTTTTCCAAAGGAGGCCAACAAACTTGATAGTCCATCTAGTACGAGTTTTAGGGTTAGCAGTACATGTGTGAGATTCTGCAGGACTTCCGTGAGGTAGAACGAGTTACCTAGTAGAAATAGTAGGCAGTGTGAATTCTAGGAATGAAGATAAGGGCAGAAGCGGATCTGTGCATTTTAGGGGAGTGTGTGTATCAAAGAAGAGGTCGAGTTTCCAGAAGGAGAAGGATATTTCCAATAGATATTTCTCCAGTTTATTTGAGTTTCCCAAATATGGTCGCGGCAGGACTCAGAGATCGAGACGGACTTAATGGAGGCCGAAAATTTGGCATCTGGAACGCAAGCCAGAACACAATTCTTGTTAGGTGAGAATGGTCTGAAGGTGTTCGTGACAACAATTGTAGTTGAACGGACTGATCCTATCCAGTATCTTGATTTCAAGAAGGACATTGGCAAAAGCAAAGAGGATGGTCCTAGATAGGGTTCAGGATCATATCATCTCACATATTGCAGAACAGAGTACGAAAAAGGAAATGTGAGAGGCCATTGTGAAGTTGTTCCAGGATCCGTTTGAGAATCGTAAAGCGATTCTCCAGGAGAAGTTGAGGACAACAAAGATGCAAAAGGATGAGAGCGTAACTTCCTAGCTCACAAGGATTTTAGGAGTCCGAAAATAACTTGCAGTTGTAGGAGAGAAGCCAACAGATAGTGAACTAGTGTGGACAACTCTAAACAAGTTTACCAAGGAATGGCAAAGTTTCGTTCTGTGAATCACTGGACGAGACAAGCTACCAAATTGGGAACACATGTGGAGTGACTTCACTCAGGAGGAGCTACAGCTCAGTCTTGGAGAGGGTGCTGCCAACAATAGTAGTAAGGGACCGAAGGTGGAGAAGGAAGAGGAGAATGTGGCCCTTGTAGGTAAGGGAAAGGAGAAAAAAGGTCACAGTCAGGAATAAAACTCAAGAGGAGGAGAGAAGAAGAAGAAAAACCTATCGAAGTTTAAGTGCTTTAAATGTGGTGAATTTGGTCACTACATCACCTAGCGTCTAAAGAGGAAGAAGGACAAGAAAGGGCAGTAGACAACAGCTTCGACATAAATCAACGAGCTGACCTCTAGATTGGAGGAATTTGTATTGATAGCAGTGATACCTCCAGATGGAGGAGGAGCATGATGCTTCAGATTAATTTATGCACAGGGTCCATGAGAGAGAAACAGGAAGTCTAGACCAGATCTAGTTGTTTTTCACATGGATCAGTACCTCTGCTACGAGAGCCCACAATCACAGTAGTAGGAGATCAGTGTTGTAGGCACAGTTAGTTATGTGAGGGATAGTGTGGAGCCAGTTGCGCGCAGTCAGATGCTCAGTAGATAATGCACAACTAGTTGCAGTCAGATCTCATGAGATAGTTGCAGATCTAGTCACAAGACAAGGGCACAGTAAATCAGGAGAGATCGAATTTCCAAGTGCAGTTGCAGGAATTTCGTGTAATTTGAGGAGGCAATGTGAATTTCCTAGTTGCAAGTTGCAGGCACAATTCCAACCAAAGCGAGACTCATAGAGGGAGTTTCCGTCCAGAAGAGATTTCCCAATTCTACTTCAGAGGGAGATCAAGTGAGATCTAACTCGCTATTGCAATAGTTGTAGCAGCAACAGAGCAGTTGTTGATAGATAATGTCTTCAGGTCAACTTCTTCACAATGACTTCAAGTGACAAGGAGTCAAATCAATTTAGATGTGAACAAATGAGGTACAACAAAAGTCAAACATTAGCAGCATAGAGCAATCCGGCTACAACATGTTCCCACAGAGCAGCAGGTTGCAGATAGAGCTAAGTTCATTTATTTCAGAGGAAATATGGGTGTAGTGGAGAACACCTTCATCGCTAAGAGGGAGCGTTAGTTTGTGTAGCATCGGACATGTGTTCTAATCTTAGATGATGCTAAGAGTCTAAGGAACACTAGGACTCCAAAACCCTGAAAAGGTTTCACGAAATAAGCTTGGGGAACACCTTAATTCAATTAATTTTCCATAATTAAAATATTTCCTAACTTAGGAAAAGTGGTAAATTAAAGTTAATTAATTAAGGATGTTCAAGATTTCTCTAGAGACTTTTATTGATGAAGACTAATTGATCTTAGTCGTCGATAGAGATTAAATCATGGTCGTTGAGACTCCAGCCAGAGATTATTAAGAGTAGGTTGGACGCTTGGAGATAGCATCAAAGTGATCAAATTGTGAATCACAGATCGAGCTACCTAGTTTGTAGTCTTCAGCAAGGGCACAGTTCAAGCCAGGGCGAAAAGCATCAAAGAGAGGGAGCAACAAAAAATTTGGGAACAAGATTTCAGAGAGATTCCCAGTGATTTTCCAGTATCGGAGAGATAGGAGAAGGGAGGCTAAATTATCTGTAGAAAAGGATGCTACAACTAGTGAAAATAGACAAAAGGCCTAGTGCGAGTTGTCGGAAGAGGGTCGATTCGGTTGCCGGAGGTCAGATTAGTGTTTCGAAGGCAGAGTTGATTTCTTCTAGAGGCGAAGGGAGGAAAGACAACTCAGTTAGAGGAAGATTTGGGGTTGTACAATTTTCTCTAACTAGGCAGTGTGCATTTCTAGTCCAGTTGAACGAATTGTTGGGAAATATGTGTGGTTGGAGAGAGGTTGAGTTGATTTGAGAGGAAATTTGGGATCTCTAGATTATTTTACTAGTATATTTCCGTAGGATAGCCAGTTGCGAATCCAATTGTAATTTTTTCTCAAATTTGTTGAATAATAAAATAAACCCTCATCTACTGCACTGATTTTTCTTAGGACGTTTGTCCAAAAATACCGATGTCTATTTTTATGTGTGTCCATCTATTTCTTGGTTCCTGATTTTATATTCTGCAACATATTTTTATTATGAAGAGTGCATCAGTGACTTAATCATTATTTTTCGTAAACAAAGAAATTGCTAATAGTTAGAAGATTAAACTCTAGTTGGTGCATTCAAGAAAATTTCACACATTTTGGCATGGATTATGGGCTGACTTAGAATAAGGAAGGGTTTTGGCTATAGTCTTATTCCCTAACCTTAAATGGTGGGTTAATTTTCTATCCTAGACCAGTTGGACCTCCCTTAATGGCCCATGGATTTAGGAAGGGGCACTACTTAGGAAGTCATGATTGAGATAACATGTCCCATCCATCCCTTTCCATACGACTTTCCATCTTATATAACGAGCCCTTATCCCACATCCCTTCTTCGGGCCTACTGGCCATTGGTTCATTGGGATTTGGCATCCGCACATCCTCATACCTTGGGTAGTGTTAATTTTTGTAAGTATGGTCGGTCTTCATAATGTATGTTTGAGTCATTTATGTATTTGTAAGCATGTTATTCAAGATAGAATAAAAAAAAGGGAAAAATATTTCAATATTATCCCTTTTGGATTTTTAAAAGGAGAGAATTTGAATTTTTGAAATAAAATTTGTGGCTCCAAATTAGCCATGTTGGCCTCTTCTCAGTCAAGTCAACCCCTCAAATGCTCAAATAGGCTCAATTGAAGGACACACCCATTCGACCTATTGAAAAACTATAAATAAAGAGTGACTCGACCTCCTCAAGGGAAATTCACATAGCTTTTGTGAAAGAGAAATTTGGGTCTCCTTTCTTTTATGGTTCGGCCTATTCTAAGGGTTATTTCTAAGGTAAGAGATGGTTTATTTCTGAGGCAAACGAAGTCTTATTTTTGAGGTGAGTGAAGGGTTATTCTAAGGCCAAGGACTATCTGAGGCAACAAAGTCTAATTTAGAGACTCCATGAGAAGGTCGAAGTTCTGAGATGAAAAAGAGCATAAGGGGATCAAATTCTGAGAAAGGCAGAAGCCTAATCCATTTTGTGGGAAGTTGACTTAACTAGGAGGTTGGACCAAGTTTGACCTGGTTATTGACTAAGACGTATCTCTGTTGAATTGAAGATTTCTATATTGGAAAAGTTGTTGGGCTTTCCCCATGTGGGTTTTCCTAGGGTAAACTCTTGAGTTATTTTGTGTGGATGTCTCTTTGTGATCATAATGTTTTAAGAATTATACTATTGATGTCTTTTGCATAATTATTGAATGATGAAGTAATGAATCAGAATGTGAAAAGATTAAATCATCAAAAATAATTATCAATATAGAAGACCTGGAAATGCATCTTTGGAGGTTGATGTAGCTAAAAGAAAAAGAAAGAGCATATGACGATCAAAAAAAAGCAAAAGAAAAATAAAAACGCAAAATATGGTTGGGACTTACAGATTAGGATGTGGCCAAAAGCCAAGCATGAGCTCTACCTCTATTGTGAAAATTCCATGAACTATAGAAACTGGATATTATTCTCCTAAATTTAACAGTTTATTTGTCTTCAAGTTTTTATTATTACGACAAATAGTAAATAATTCAAATTGCAATTCTTCACAATAAAATTATGCTATGGAAACAAAAATAATAAACTAAGAAATAGATGCACACACACAATAGAATATGACACCGGTATTTTTGGACAAAAGTCCCTCGAAAAACCCCAAAGGAAAAACCAGTGTCACAGATGAGTGTTTTTTATTATGTAGCAAAATTAGAGAATTATAACTGGATCCCCAACTGGCAATCCTCCAACAATTTATCTCAACTGGAAAAATATTGGGAAAATTATTGTCCCTTTCAACAAATCGATCTGGCCTCTCCTTAGCCACTCGCACTCCTCCCTGACACTGACATCGATGACTAGAAATGTGCATTGCAACCTCTGGGAAATTGTTTCTGACCAAGAAACTCTTCCAGGTGGGACGTCTAGTCTCCCTCTTCCCCTGGAATCAATTCGATCTGCCTCCTGGGAATATATTCAAGCACTAGCAACTGAAGCAACCCTCCTTCTGACAACTCACATTGGGAATTTGGCTAACTCGCATTGCAAAATACGACCTCCTCTACTAGATAATTCGATCTCCTGTCCCGACTCTAGGTCATTAGAAAACCTCCATGAGGATTTCTTCAAAAAGTCTCAATGTTGCAAACCCCTGCTACTATCTCACCCTTGGCTTGAACTGCACCTTAATGAATACTGTGAACTGCGTAATTCAAACTTCCTTTCTAACTTGATGTATCTTCTCCGATCCCTTCAATTTGCTCTTATAATCTCTCACTGGAGCATCAACGACCAAGATCTAATAGTGATCAATGGCTTAGATCAATTTAAGCTATGTCAAGTCACTTTTCTAGAAATTTCTAGAGAAAAATCTATTTCCTCAATTAATACCCATTAATTAATCAATTTTCCTAAGTTACACTTAGGAACTTTTTAATTTTGATCAACTAATTTAATTGACAGATTTCTAAGTGCTTTCTCCAAAAGATTTTCTGGGTTTTGGAGATCTTGTGTTCCTTAACCCCTTTGACACCTTAGAGACTAGAACAAGTGTTTGATGCTACCATACCCATAAAAAACTATCACTTCCTCTTAGCGAGGAAGGTGTTCTCCATTTTTCATTCTACTTATCTTCTCCTTGATGAACAACCTATAGCTGGATTGATCCACGCTACTGGTGATTGACATCTGTTGTACCTTCTTTTTTCACATCTCAAACTAATCTAACTCCTTGTCACTAGAAATCTCTGTGAAGAAGTTAGTCAAGAAAACATTATTCACCATGCTACTGCACATAATTTGATTTACCTGCCACCTGTTGAGATTTGTAGCTTAGGAGGTACTCCAAACCCTAGGCTTGAGGGTTGCGAAGGAGTTGGCACACAAGTGTGGCTTATGGGCGTGAAACCCAAGCATGTGGGCTTTGCACCCAAGCTTATGGGTGTCAATCCATGAGGTTTATTGGACATGCGATGGATGGAGATGATATAGGACGTTGAGACAAATCCAACACAACAAAAATCATCAAAATCATAGAAAATTTTAGGGGCGAATGTTCGCCCTTTGGCGAAATTAAGGGGTTTTAAATTTTTAGTGGGCGAATATTTTGTATCATAGTACATTTTTACAAATCACCTCAAATAGCCCACCTTTTATGGAGAGGGTAAAAAAGGTAAATTTAGCCCTTGAAATTAGGAGTTAGAACCTTCCATTCGCCCATTTTCAAGAATAGGTTTTATTTAAGTGAATCCATTCGCCCATTTTCAAGTATAGGTTTTATTTAAGTGAATCCTATGGGCCAAATACCATATTTATAAAATAGGTATGGTGAATTAATAAAAATATAAATAAATGAAAAGTATGGTAAATAAATAAAACATTTTTTATATTTACTCCATAAGTCACGGGTGTAAACAAATAAAAATATAAGTAAAGTGGAGATATGGTAAATAAATAAAACGTCCTTTTATACTTACTCAAAAGGTATGGTAAATCAATAAAAATATAAATAAACTAGAGGTATGGTAAATAAATAAAACCTTAGTCCATAACCCTCGTTCTATTTATGTAGGCTGGAGAAAGAGGTTTTATTTAAGTTAATCTTATGGGCCAAATACCATATTTGTAAGAGGTATGGTAAATTAATAAAAATACAAATAAATGAGAGGTATAGTAAACAAATAATTTTTTTTTTTTTATATTTACTCCATAAGTCATGTTATATTTACGAACACTCAAAAATGCGTTATATTTAGGTAAAACCTATGGGCAAAATAATATGGGACAAATACCATGGACTAGATTGTTATTAATACCATGCAAAAAAACATTATTAACCCTAATATTAGTATTAATAACAATAAAAATGGCACATGGTATTGACCCATGGTATTCACCAAAATGGCACATGGTATTGACCCATGGTATTCACCTAGAATGTAGCCTATTTAAATGGGGGAAGTAAACTAGCATAGATCCATCTTAAATAGGGGAATTAAACTAGCATAGATCCATCTTTACTCTGGATATCAAATATCGTGATATGCAAACTAGCATAGAGTGAAAAAATATTTTATCCCTCTCAGGGCTAGATCAAGAGTAAAAATGGATGTTCTAATTTAATATATGTTAAACATTTTAGCTTGGTTAAAATAAAAATCAAGTATTAATTTTATTAATTTTTATAAATTACTAATAGTAATTTTTAAGCTCCAGGTTTATGATAACCCATGGTAATACCAAGATCTTACAAGATTCTATAATTGAGTAAAATATTCGCCATGACTGGTGAGAGATTCGCCAAAAAATTATATATACATATTATATTATTGATAAAATCGCCTTCCATTTTTCCTATATACCATGAAGATTCGCCCATTTATTATACTTATAAATTTAGGGGGTGTTCTTAAAATTTTCCCTGATCAAAATCCAACTTGTCTATCTGGAGATATTAATTTTCAGAGTTAATGTCTAGGTTTGGTCAAGGTCGGCTTGGCATTTAGAGACCTTGTGACTAGTTGTCAAGCTCACACATGTGACTTGATGGAGCCCTTGTATTGTTTATAAATATAAGGTGGAGGAGAGTCATTTAACAAATCCAGGAAGCATCTTTCATAGTCTACACATCAAGAAAGGCAGTGCGAGTGCAAGCAGCTTAAGTGCAGGCAATGCAAATGCAGGAACACGCGAGTGCAGTGACGCACAAGTGCAGGAATGTGAGTGCAGGAAGCGCAAGAGAGGGTTGAATGTGTAGCAGATTGCTCTAGGGTGACGCAGAAGCTCCACAAGGCTAGGTACGTATTGTATTGATGTGTTAAGGTAGAATTAATGCTAGTGGATGGTGTCCTAGGAGACGACAGTTTGGAAGTCTGTTAGCAGCAAAGAGGAAAGGTTTCCTAGGTGGTTGGATGCCCTAACCAGGAGCAGATGCTACAACAAGGATTAGTTAGTCGTGGTCTCTTGGAGGGCAGCGTGAGATTGGACCAAGTGTGGATAGTGGATTGGGAATTTATGGTTTGTTGGAGGGCTATGTGATAGTTCCCAATTTGGAGCTCAGTGTGCACCATCTTCATGGACTCAGGTGGTTTCTAGAGTAGCAATTGTTGAGCTCAGGGGTCTGATCAACTAAGAGCAGTTTGTGCAGCCCTAGACTTGTGTGTGGAGAAGGACATCTATAGCAGATGAAGGGAAGTACTCCTAGCCCATGTTCATTGTGGTAGATGGACATTTTGCAGTGATAGGTGGTAGCCCTTTGTGCCTTATGTTAGTCTTCATTGAAGCAGCGCAGGAAGACTATAGTGGGTTGAATTACCTGAGTAGTTAAGGAGTAGTAGTGGGCAGTTGAAAGTTGTTCACAAGTGGAGTGGTGAACAACTCAACAGGAGTCTGGATGCGTTGTGCCCTTGATGGACTAAGGTACAACTAGTGAGAAGATTGGATAGCCGAGATTCAGTGGCCAAATAGAATTAGAGCATTGATAGAGGCAGGTGTTGCAGATCAGGAGCCGAAGGACCTAGCAGGTATAGGGTATGACCGAGAGGAGATCAAAGAGTGCTCTACATCAGCCAAATGGTCAGAGTATCTTGTTGAGGGTAGATTGATGGTCATCACGACAGACACCAAGCCCTAGTTATTGTATATATTGTATCAGTGGATGTATGAGGGCCATTATCCCTCGTATGAGAGGCTTAGACTATTGTATTATTCAGTTGGATTAATATAAAGAAGTTGGGTTATTGTACAAAATTGTGTATATTTTGTGCACTAGTAGACTTATTGTTGTTTATATTCCATTGTGTGTTGTGATTCTTGGTTTGGTAGCGTCAGTGATTTAAGATTCTATCCTAGACACCAGGATTGTGGAAAAACAACATGGTATCATAGCTTGTTTAAGCTACTTTGAGGGACAGTGAATCAAAGAGTGTACATCAATCAGAGGGAGTTGTGGGTGTCTAGATCATGGAGTAAAGTGTTCAGTTGAGGACATGGAGATGTTGTCTTGATTGGTTTCGCAGTGAGATTGGTTGGGAGTTCTGGTGGGTTGGTGGACAACCCTAGTGAACAACAATTTGTTGTAGGGAAAATTGTTGATCATGGAATTTTGTTGATTTTCCATGGATCATTGGGACAACTCAAGGATTTTTTTGGCATGGATGAGATGAGGATGATTAAGATTGCTTCAAATGATGGACTAGATATTGGCAAGCTAGAGTCTTCATCGGATTGTGATGTTGCATATCCGAGATTGGAGGGATTTGCATGAATGGTATTTGATCCAGGAGGATGAGTGCTTGCAGGGCTAAGCCAGTGGAGCTCGTGTAGACTCAGAGGGAGTCTATCCTTAGAGGGAGGAGCCCTATGGAGGTTTGGGATCTTCAGGTTTAGATGTGATGAGGAAGAGGGACTATTGAGATTGCAGGGTTCATTCTACAAAGTATGTTGTAGTGATGGACGCCAGATGGGCTAGTGTCGTCAGTATTGATGGAGACTTCCTAGTGTTGGAAGTACCTCCCTCGCTAGGGAGTGTTGAGATTTGTAGCTTGGTAGGTACTCCAAAACCTAGGTTGGGGGGTTGTGGAGGAGTTGGCACACAAGTGTGGCTTGTGGACATGGAACCCATGCATGGGGGCTTTGCACTCGAGCTTGTGGGTGTGAATCCATGAGGCTTATTGGACATGTGATTAATGGATATGATAGAGGACGTTGAGACAAATCCAACACAACGAAAATCACCGAAATATGAGTTGTCTATGTGGAGATATTAATTTTTGAATTTAATGTGTGGGTTTGGTCCAGGTCAGCGAGGTGTTTAGAGACTTTGTGACAAGTTTTCAATCCCACATGTTACACAGTAAATTGTCACTATCTCCTTGTCAGTCTCCCTACTGTGTCATGAAATCAAATCCATCATGCTCATGCTCTCTGAAATGGCCAAAAAACCATCTTTGCCTAAGTTTATTGGATCATCGCGATTGTTATTGAAATAACCACGCTGACTGGCAGATGATAGTGCAATCGGTGCGCTACCAGCGTGGAAGCACACGGGTTTCCCGCACTGATCGAATTTCATAGCCAGCGCATCCTCTGCTTGTACTAAGCTGCGCTGACCAGACCTCTTCTGTTATTGAGATGCGATGTCAGCGCGCCAGTCCAGTTATGCACCCGCGCTGATCCTGTTTGGGCGAGTTTGTTCTAACAGCCAGCGTTCCAGATGACTCCAGACCTGGTTGTTGGATTTGTAAAGGTCGCCCTCCCTTCTATGGCATGTCTGTTCGTCATCTGAGCCACCTTTCTTGGAGATAAGCTCATCCTTTCACTATTCATGGAGACTCCTTCTCCTATATAAGCCTCCACCATTGCCATGAGCAGCTAGTTTTTGACATATAGCTTTTGACATAGAGGAATTCATAGTGCTTTAGTGCTTCTCTTAATAGGCAGTTGGTGTGTTAAGTGTGGATTGCTAGAGAGCTTAAGGAAGGTTGTGAAGTCTTGTTGCCTTGTGTGAGAGAGAGAGTTGTTTGTCTTGGGAGATCTACCTCCAAGGGTGAATGCTTATGAGACTTGCTGGCTGGACCCTCTTGAGAAGAGACTCAGCGTCGGAACATTGTGTTGTATCTTTCTCTGTTTTTGATTAATAAAAGATAGATGACTACTGTTATGGTTCCCATTCTCATTTGTCTTATAATGGTTAATGTGAATTACATCCTTTCTGACTGATGTATAGTTGTTTTTACTAGATTTCACGCTTGTGTTTGTTCTCTCTTTGCATGTGCAGGTGTCCATCTACGAGGATAGTGGATGATCATGATCGACCAGAGCAAAGGAGCGAGAGAGGCATCTCTTCATCAAACAATAGCACTGGAATCCAAGTAGCTGCTCATTACCCACTTTTTAATTGCAACTAGGAACTTGCAGAGTAGCATTGATTGATTGTTGCTAGACCCGTTCTAGGCTAGTAGGGATCGCCTCTATCCGTAGAGGGGATTTACCTCTCCAACAATTTGGTGACTCCGCTGGGGAGCGTTGCTTGTGTCTTTTTTTGTTCATCCTTGTTTTGAGATTGATTGTCATTCTCTTGTCAAGATTGGGGATTAGCTTTCTGTTTTTGATTTCTTGGTTCACTCTGGGAAATGCTTTAATTGTTTTAAAAAGCTGTTGCCTTGGTTTGGGAGTTTTTGGTTTGATTTTGCCTGTTTTTTAGCCTCAGCGCGGTTTATATCAAAACAGTCGCGCTGACATCGTGCATCTGTTTCTTTGGCTTCACTGTCATCGCGTTTATACGTTTAACAGTCGCGCTGACCTTGTTTTCGGGCCAGCGCCCTTAATCCGTGTCCTTCCGCGCTGACAGCGCAAAGTTGCTACGCGTGTTGTCTGGTCAGCGCTTTGTTGCTGAGGGTCACCCGCGCTGATCCTTTAGAATTCATTTTTGTCCAAATTTACCTCCTGAACTTGTTGGTTTGACTGTCCCTTGCTCTTTCCACTTGGTTTATGACTTGTTTTATGTTGTCTGAACTGTGAGATACTTGCTTGCGAAGTCTTGTTCCGCAAGGGTTCGTTTATTGCTTGTTTTTCGTTTTGCAAAGCCTTCCTTATTGCTTTCGCTGCTTGGTTTGTAATTTGCCACGTCTTTTTCAACTGCTTGAGTATGTGGGAGTCTTGTTTGACTGGTTTTGAGTCTCTCTTTTGAGAAATTCTTAATTTGATTTCCTTTGATCATTACTTGAAGGTTTGTCTCAGTCTCTTCACACTTTTGCATCTTTTTGCACTTGATTGATTCTTAGATTACATTAGAATCATCTTGTGTTTGAGAATTCTCTTGCATAGATCACACTTGCATAATTAGAATTCTCATTTGTGCATAGATTACGTTTGCACACTTTTCA
>APFE031314616.1:264105-280632 GCA_000404065.3 Pinus taeda | reverse complement strand
TGCAAGGCCGCATCAACTACTTTTAATTGATCCCCTTTGAATAGTGGAGCGCCTTTCAACGTCCTTAAGTGGACGAGCTTAGATATTCCAGCGGGCAATGACTTCAAATTTGTGCAGCCCTTCACATTGAGATACACTATATATCTGTGGGCTTCAACCCCCAAATGCATGCTAGACAGCTGTTGACACCAGCTAACATCAAGAAATTGGATACGCTTCAGACCACTCAAGCTGTTGGGCAGCTTTTTGATGTTTGTTTTGGATAAATTTAGGAACTTCAAATGTTTTAAGTTCCCAATAGACGTCGGCAATGACTGGATGGAAGTATGACTTAGATCTAACACATTCAAATATTTCAGTTTATCACAAAAACTTTCAGGAATTGATTCCAGTTTGATGTACATGAAGGGACGGCCTCATTGATTGTTGATATATTATTTTTAATTAAGGAAATTCTACGGATACCCTGACACTCATCAACGGGTAGTTCATTCAATTCGAGTCCGGGCTTTAAGAAACTTTTAGTTTCCTTGTGGGATTCGACGAGAGCTAATTCATGCAATAAATCATGCAATCTACAATACTTTACCCGCCCATCCCGACCAACCTGTGAACTCTCTATCACACATCGACCAATAAGTTGGTCTATATAAGAGCGTGTTACCTCATAGATAGCGTCTCGTGATTCATGGCCAGAAGTAGAAACAAGTCCTTCGGCAATCCAGAGATGTGCTACGTATTCGGATCTTATTTCACTATTTGGAGGAAAGGAACAACAGTAAAGAAAACAAGCTTTGAGAGGATCAGGCAAGGCCTCGTAACTTAACCTGAGAGAGGGCATAACATCCTCGGTAATACTCTCTGCTTCATTTAGACGACCCAAGATCGATTCCCATTCATTAGGAAGCCTTCTAACGCTTGCCATGGAGGCTCCTATTTTTTTGATAGCCAAAGGCAGCCCAGAACATTTCTGTACAATACGGCGGGCCATGCTGGTCAACCGAGGCATTGGCTGCTCTGAGGACGTAAAATTAGAATGAATACAGAACAATCTCCAGCTGTCATCCTCCGACAAAAATTTCATATGATGAATTGAACTAGTCTGCGCCATAGCCTCCGCAATTTTGTTATCACGGGTGGTAACAACGACCTTAGTTTTGCTGTCGGGTGGAAACTGCAACCCCATCTTTTCCCAAGCCTTTTTGTCCCACACGTCATCTAAAACAAATAAACAACGTCTTCGTTCTAGATGTTTGTTCTTTCCTTCAAAATATTTGTTAATTCTGTCCTGAATTCCCTTTACACCCCCTTCTTTTTCCTCAGACACTTTTATCTGTCTGCACGTCGACAGCAGCAGCTCTTCAACGACAAGTTTGGGTGATACTGTAAGCCACACAAATTGGTCGAAACTGTCTCGGACCTTTTGGTTGTTGAATACCTCTTGCACCAGATGGGTTTTGCCCTGTCCTCCCATACCCACAATAGCAATCACTTTGAATCCATTTTCCAATATCCACCGACTGACCTTTTCAGTATCTTCCTTTAATCCCACCGTTTGAAATTGAGATAGAAGAGCACAGGATTTTCTTCTTTTATCTTCTTCTGAAGATTCAATATATGCATTGAGTGCTTGAACACCAACAGTAGCATTGAGGGAGGTCAGATATTTGAGATATTTAGCACCCGTGTGTATCTTTGTGATTCTTTCCTTCAGTTTCCTGATGCTCCTGCCCATTCGATAGCGGAAAATTATGTTGATGAAAATAAGCTTGCCCTGCTCGCATTCCTCCACTATGTCGACAGCATCAGTGAGAAAATCCTCAAGTCTGTTAAGCCAATTGGTCACTGAACTAGAATTGGAAGTTCTGGTGGCTCTCGCATCCGTCAATAGGCATTTAATGGAATTAACCTCATCACAAATGAATTCAAAATCTTCTTTGAATCTAGTAACTAACCATACCTCATTCACAAGCTTTTCAGTGAACATAGATAACAATTTGTCTGCAAGCTCCTTAATAATAACTTCCTCCATCTTTGCTCCTCCGATTGCAATGCAGCTACGCAGAATCAAGCACGCAGTCACGTCACCTCTTCAATCTCGGCTACAATATCATCAATGAGCAATCGTTAACTGTGCTGCATCGACAATAAGATAATGGTATAAAAGCAAAGCGCAAAGCGTTTGCGTATTTAACTTTTTCTTTTCCTTTAGCTATTCCCGATGCCAGAACTGGTTAAAATGTTTTCTTTTGTTTAGAGTTTGCTAACAAAGCTAACCGTGTCTGTTCTTTATGGTCAAGGAAACCTGGAAAGATAAAAAGGGTAAGGTGCCTGTGGGACACAGGCATTTCTTTCTTTTTTGATTCCTTAGAAATTGTGTGACTCTTGACTCTTTGGAATTGACCTTGGAATAAATAAATTAACTCTTGACTCTTTGGAATTGACCTTGAAATAAATAAATTAATGTAGTATTCTAAAAATTATGTTTTTTTAAAGTTATGGAAATTTTGGTCATAGTAAGGATTTTTGTAAATCTAAATAAAAACTGTCAAAATTTGTAATTTTAAGTGTTTTGGACTTTTTTTTTTGATGATACTCAATATATTTCCACAATAAAAAACAACCACATTTACAAAAAAAATTTGAAATTGATTTTACCCAAATTCCAACCATTTTAAACTGATTCCTCCACCTCTATAAAGGACTTTTAATTAACGCTCCTCTCATTAATCGCAATAGCAAAGTGCTGGGAAGGAATGTAACCTCCCTTTTGGGGGTTGGAACTGTTCTTTAAATCGCAATCAAGGGTGCTGGGAAGGAATGTAACCTCCCCTTTTGGGTTGGAAACGTTCTTTATGCGGTTAGATTTAAGGGGGTTTTAATCAAATAAGAAATATGAAAATTTATGTCGATATTATTTGTAATTATTTAAAATTATTATAATTAATGAAGAAAAAGGTTTATAATATAATATAATATATATATATATATATATAATAAAAGATATGTTTTTAAAGTGATTAATATTGAGATCAGTTATTGGGTGATTGAATTGTAAAAATTGAGAAATTTAAGGTTTAAATTTCCAATTGGAATTTGTTTATGAAAGTAAAAACAATCAAAATTTAAGAAAATTTACTGATAAAATATAAAAATGCGGTCAAAAATGCTCAATTTTCCTAAAAGAAAATTACAATTTTAATAAATATAATAGTTTAGTAAAATAATAATAAGAATTAATTAAAAAACCAAATATATATATATATAGATATAGATTTTTAATTAAAATTAATTTAAGTAGTTTGAAAATCAAATAATTTAAATAATTATATTTTAAAAAAATATATTTGATTTTTAGTATAATATCAAAAATAATATTTTAATTTTAATATATTTAAAAGAGAATATTAATAATATTTCTAAAAAGTTAAATGATTGTGCTCATTACTGGAACTATTTTTAAATGGAATGTATGTTTAATTTAAATAATTTATAGTTTTTGTTTTTAAATCGAATGGTATTTACTTAAACAATTTATGTTTTAATAATTAAATATTTTTTTATTGTAATTTAATTTTATATTAAAAAGACTTAGTTTTTTAAAATAATGGGAAAGTTTCAATTATTATTATTATTATTATTTTGTAAACTGCGGAGGGACTATTACTTCTATTTCATCAAGTCAAAATCATTACATAGGGACTATTACTTCTATTTCATCAAGTCAAAATCATTACATAAACGTGATGACCTCAACCTGCCCCAAGGGAAAACCGGGTATTTTTGGCCATCTTAAGTCTTTTACTGCCATCCAAAAATAAGAATCCTTAAGTCTATTTATCCAGGCTATATGCACTATACAATCGTAGAGACTACCTATTTTCCCCATCTTCCTTCTATATCTATCATAACAAAATTTGATGATAAAACTATCTTCTACAGTCTTCATAAAAACAAAAAAGCATGAAACTAACAAGACTATGCCTCCTTGCCTGGCTGCTGGTCCATATCCCTCTTGATATCAGGGTGGCAATGCTTTAGCTACTGTTGAATTTCATCCATCCTTCTATCCTGCATGAGCAGGGTAATCTGTATATTCTTCAGTTCCTTCTTGAGTTAAGGAATCCCTTGAGAAAGCTCTGCCATTTCCATTGCTACTTGTTCCATGGCTTTGGCAAGCATCCGCTTCATGACCCAGTAAACATGCAATGCTTGTTTATAAAGGGTCATGCGGCCTCTCGTGTTGCCAGGATCCAGGAGGAGATAAACCCAATCCTCCATTTCAGAGTCAGATTGGTCCTGGATAGCCTCCTCCTCCAAATGCTGGATAATTCTCCTAACTCCTTTATTAGTATTTTGGTAGTAGGCCTTTTCAGCAGACTGCACTTTCCTTCCCACTGATGCCCTGGTTTTCCTTCCATAAGTTGGGGCCTCCTCCTCCCTATGACTCCCTGCTTTTCCCCTGCCCCTGCCTCACTGTCCTCTCCGTCCTCCCCTGCCCCTTCTCCTGCTGCCCTCTCCCACCGCAGTCCGCCTGCTCGAGCCATACACGCTGCCCTCCTCTTTAGCTCCTCTGTGCTCGCAACTTCTCCATCTTTCACCCTCCCACAAATCTTGACTGCCTTCTGTTTCAACGGCTTCACTCCTTCTCCCTTTAGCCCGCAGCAGATGGCAGTTATCCTCATCTGAATTAAACAATTCCACCTCCTCTTTGCTGTCATCCGGGACGGTGACTGTCTCTCCATCGCCTTGCTCCGGCGCCTTTCCTTTATCCTTTGCACTCCACTTATTAACCCCTTCATTGGCGAGGGACTCCCTGCTTCTCCCACGCCTTCTGGTTTCCATCCTCACCTGCGTCTCGGCTCTGGGCTCCTTACCCTGCTGCTCTCGGTCGTCAGAACCTATTCGTCTCGCTACACTCCTCTTCTCACTTGCTTTTCGATCCTCCCTACTCCGCTGATATTTATCATGCCACCCGCTTTTGCGCGCCCGCGTCCTCCGCCCTCCGCTTGTAATGAGAACGGAGTCCTTTTGCCACCTGTTCCTGCATTTACCTCCCCTGTCCTTTCGATCCTTGCTTGAGCCTGTAAACTTACCGTTTCCATCTGACATGCAGTCGATATCACCTCTCTTCCGCCCTATTCTCCTGACGCTCCACCTTGAGATGTGAATCATCTTAATGGTTCGGCTGCTCCGGGCCATCATTACCTGATCTTCCCCTGCTTTGGATATCAACCTCTCCCGCCTGAACTTCGATCTTTCACCCGCCGTCCAGCTCACCCCGATCGGGGGTTCAATTATTTTTTTTACTGTAATTTAATTTTATATTAAAAAAAATTTTAATAAAAAAAATTAAAAAAATATTTTAAATATAATTTTCTTTAAATAGTGAGAAAAATGATTATAATTTATTGTCAAAATTTTAGTGGGATTATTATTAATAGTTTCTAATGCAAGCTAACTCATCACTGTTATTACAAAACACTGTGAATCTTCTAATTGTCTAATTGGTAGTCCATAAAAGAGCAGAGAGTCACTAGTGCCAAATATCTTTAGGTCTTGGGTCATTAGCTTATTTTCTTACATCCATTAAATTTATATACCCATTTAACTTTCTTTTCATAATTTATAAAATAATTTTATATAGTATAAACATTAAAACTTAATATTAAACAACATCACTACCCTATTTTTAGTTGTAGAGATTTATTATTTTATTCTATTATGCATTTTTTTTAATCAAAATCAATTCAATTGGTGATTGAAGCAATGTGAGTTCAGAGAAAATTGAGAGATCCAAAGTTAAAATAGAGAACAAGTATACATTGTAAAATATTTAACCTACTTTTCATTCTAAAGATTTATTATTTTATTTTATTATGTTATTTTATCAAAGCCATTTATAATATCTTGGATTGCAGCTCAATTAATAATCAAAATAATGTAAATTCAGTGAAAACTGAAAAATCCAAAATTAGACTCTATTATTTTATTTTATTATGTTCTAAACCATTTATAATATCTTGGGTGACAGCTCAATTAATAATTAAAATAATGTAAATTCAGAAAAAACTGAAAAATCCAAAATTAGACTCTATATTCATCTCAGCTGAACTATTGAGTTCTTACGAAGGAAAAATAAAAATAAAAAATATTAAGTTTCTATGAAAAAAAAAAATATATATATATATATGCATAAAAGCGGCATCAATCCATCTGCCTTTGGGCATTAAAAATTCATATCTTCTTCTCCTCGGGGGTTTTATAATTATAAAATATAAAACCGGGTATAAGAGAAAACACACTTGGGCATAAAATGTTCATTATCTTCTTCTGGGGGTTTAATAATTTAAAAGAGAAAAAGAAAAAGCAGGTATAAAAGAAAAACAGCATGAATCCATATTCTTTGGGCATAAAAAGTTCATTATCTTCTTCTCCTCTCGGGTTTTATAATTAAAAGTTACGTTACCATAGAGATACCTCTATAGATTCTTTCCGTGTGATTTAATTTAAAAGATTAATGTTAAATCGTTCAAGAAAAGTGTAAGTAAATTAGTGTTTATTCGTCGAATACGATTCTTCGGGAGAGAAAAGTGTTATTACATCATTGTCCGTGGAATAAGATGTTTTCAAATGATTGATATTAAATAATAATAAAAGCTGACATTAATAAAGACTCACATTAAATCATGTTACTCCGTAGCAATATTTTTCTTGTAAAACACCTGGAAGTCAAAGGAGATTTTGATTGTACATGTTTACTGTTCTTAACATATGCTGTATATTCTTTCCGCATGATTTAATTTAAAATATTAATCTTAAATCATTCTAGAAAAGTCGTAGTATATTATTCTTTATTCGTGGAATGAAAGTGAAAAGTTTTATTACATCATTATCCGTGGAATAATATTTCTACTTGCCAGTGTTAAAAGATTTTAATATTTCTACTTGCCAGTGTTAAAAGATGAAAAATCTGTAGTAGAAATAATAATTCTTAATACTCAATAATGGTTAAATAGAATTTGTAGGAGATGTTACTAATAAATGCCTGAAGAAATTGATTTGGAATTTAAGTAAATTGGAGTGATTATGATATTATGCTGCATAATTATGACACCTAGTAATTTGTTGGAATTAATTTCTCTAACATTCCTTTTTAATTACAACCATAAAAATTTAAACTAGGATGTCTATTAGTTTCAGCTAGGTCTATAATTTAAAAAAATTGCACTGTCTTTTCTTTTTCTCTTCTTCCAATTCCTGTCACTTATGAATTGCTTTAAATTTTTCTTTTTGTTATGGGTTATAATTTTAGATTCTTGATTTGTTGATGCAGCGCTTCCATTGTTCCAGGCTATCCATGTATGTCCTTGATTTCTTCAAAAATCGTCTTGTATGTGGACTGCTGCCACATGCCATCTTCTTTTGTGTGCATTTCTTAATTAATATTTTGCTACATCATAAGTATATAATAAAAAAATTATCTCTTTAGGACTCTAATGGATGAAAATTTCATTAATGTTTTCATCATCTTTGTTGTCTTCAACATTCATTTATGCAACTTCTATGCAGACTTTATCAAGACATGGTGTTGCAAGTCATGCTTCAAGGAACCTTAATTCTTCTTCCAATTTTGTTACTTTTTTTTGGTTGCTGTTAACATCTGCACTTTCAAAATCAAAGTCAACATTAAAAACAACTTCAAACTTATTATTATTATTATTAATTTTTGGTGGGTAGTTAAGCTATATTTGAATGGTTAAATAATAAAAATAAAAATGGTATGTATTTGTTATTGTTATTGTTGTTGTTATTATTTGTTGGGTAGTTAAGGTAAAGTTGACTCAGTTAAGTTACTGGAAGTTTTTGAACTCTGCATTTATGACAAACCATGGTATTCATGTGGAATATAACCTATAGTAAAGGGGGAAATTAAAACAACCTACATCCATCTTAACTCTAGATATATTAGGCGTCTAGTGGGATCAAATCTCTTTTGTACTAAAAAAAGATGTATGTACCTTGAGAGGTTTTATCCCTCTTGATGCTTGATAGATTTGGAGTTAAGATATATCTATGCTGGTTTAGTATAAATGATGTGTAATGTAATATAATGTTTATAAATTAAAGTGATGTATAATTAAGTAATAATTATAATTTAATAATTATTGATTTAAATTTATATAATTGTTAGATTTTAGATGGTAAAAAAGGTTAATTTTTTCATGTAAACATTTATAAGTTTCTATATCTCAAATCTTTAGAACGTTATTATTGATGAAATTCCTTGAATTAAAAATAAGCTTTTTTAAGAGTGCAAACATTTGAGCAAATATTTACATCTCAAGATATTTACCATAGATTTCAAATTTCTCTTCTTGATCCATCACATCAAATTTTTTATGTCTATAAAATTTTGATGTCATGGACTTGGAAGAAAAAATTCAAAGCAATTCAAATCATGAAAGCTCAACTCTGAAACACTTAATAAATCTAGTAATTAAAATGAACCTACATTGTTTGCAACCAAACATTAAAACATAGAGTTGAAATTCAGTTTTGAAAACATCCTCAACGGTTAATAAATATACCATATTTCTACATATGTGCTTTTATTAGTATATATTCTTTAATTAATGTTTTGGCTTCATTATCTTTTCTCAATCATATATTGTGATGAATTAACTCTTTGTAAGTTATGTAATTCATAATATAGTTTTCTTCGTTAATACATTTGTTAATGTGATCCATCATCATTGTGTCTCATAACATGCTTTTTCACTACCTTGTTTTTCATCACTTTTAACACTAAAAAGATGCAGGATTATCGATACACAAATAAAATACTAAATAGAATATACATTATTATTTGTTTCTAAAATAAATGTATGAGAAAGAAGAAATTATAGTTGTGTACTGAAATCAATATATCATAAGAGGAACGAATTTCCTCATTTTTTTTCAATATCAATGTTTTTAAGGAAATCAAGAAATTGAAGTTTAAATTGAGACACCACAAGATAGGTCATATTAATTTTGATGTTTAGATTGATGTAATTTAAAAATGAAAATAATCATATTAATTTTGATGTTTAGATTGATGTAATTTAAAAATGAAAATAATCGTTAAAGTTTAAATTGAGACATGACAAGAAGGATCTCATTAATTTTGATGTTTAAATTGATATAATTTAAGAATGAAAATAATATATTTATATTAAAATAAATGTATTTAAACATGGCATTAACGAACATGAGGTTGAAAATAATATATTATAAGAAATATTACTTAAATATGGAATTAAGGAATATGTTGTTGAAAATAATCCGTTATAAAAAGATCTTATTAATTTGATATTGAAGTTAATATTAATAATAGTTACAAATTTATATCCACATGTATTTTAGAAACACCTCACAAGGAAACTAAAGGTATTAATTTTTACATTCATTGAAATCATTCCTAGTAGAATCATTAATAGTGTTTACTGCATTCAATCTAATTTAGGGAGATTTGAACAATTCACTCATTTGAACATAACTAAACATACGCCTAACATTATTAACAATAACTAGTTGGGATAATCTTTTTGGATTTAAACACATGCACCAATAATAATAATAATAATAATGGAAAATGAAACATGGAGGATGAAAACATTTTCTCTTACACACAATACAGTTATTTTGGTCCCTAGATCAATGTTGTACATGTGTACATGATGAATAGTTAAAATATAAATTAATTAGTATGTAAAATGACACAACAAATGACAGTAATAGAATAAATCATACACTATACAAGGAAAAGCACAAAGAAATTGGGAGTTGTGATCCCATACGAGCATAAAGAGTGAGGTATTTGAAATCATAAAAATACTATTATTTTATTAGTACCTTCATTTCTTTAATCTTGGCCTCATTAATGTTTTGAATTGGATTATTATATTATTTTTTATCTATCTCAATTATCTTAGAGTGGAAAAATGACAGGAATAAACTTGAAGGAGAAATTTGATTTGTGGGACCCATTTTGGATAATTGGGGTTTGAAATCTTATAGATCCATTTTGAGGTTATATTGATATTTTTTGGGGAATAAAATTTTCTCTTAAGTTCCAAACCATATGAAACAAGTATTGCATAAATGTAAACTACTTAATAGCAAACAAGTATTGCATAAATGTACACTACTTTCATATATATTACAGAAATTAATAGCCCATCATGAAGAAAAAGAGATAATCCCAGTGTGCCACTAGAACTACCCAGGCATGCCATCCACTTTTACAAACCATGGTTTTCTACACAAAATTTAGAAATATTGTAGTCCTCTAAACCAAGTGAAGCTAGCATTTAACATGTTCCTATCAACCATATTTCATCATCGAACTACCATATTACTTTTAAAAGAACCTCTCCGGCAAACAACCAAATTAGTTCCCCTCAACCACTCCCAATGGATCATTATTTCAATAAAGGTGGCATATTCACGAATTATGTACATGGACAGATATGCTCCTTTACAACCATATATTCATAATATGTAAATAGCCACAATTAATGCTTTACTTTTTCTTCATTAATGGAATCCATACTTGCAATATACGCATTTCAAAATAAAATTAAAAATGGGTACCACAATTCCCTTTGGATCAACATGAATCGTCACAACAAATTCCATGTCCTAATATTCCTTACAAAGTTTGAATAAATGCTCATAGAACAACTCTACCCTATTTTGTAGGTCACCCATGCACGTGGCAGAAAATATAAATATAGTATTGTTATGACAAAGTCTCCCTAAGACATTTCTTCAAGCAACAACTAGTTGCCTCTACATATATAGGACTTGGATAGTTTTTTCATCCCATGCAAGATATCTGAAAAATGATGTTATGATTGTGTTGTTAGTAGATCCCATGTTATAGTTTCTTGAAGTAAAAGTTAAAAGATTACTGATACTCTAAGGGTGTCCACTTCGATAAAACCAAAATTATGGATATACTAACACTTGCTAGAAATGTTTCCCATTTTCTTTCTCATTCACACTCTTTTATAGTAGATTCCTCTTGAAACTCTATAGATATGTTTTCGTTGCTACAACACCCACCAAAATTTTGGCCTACATCGACATTTGAGAGCCTACTTTGACTTTGCATGATGTCGTCACAAGTATTAAGAGTCATCACATGTGTATTCTCTAAGTGTTTTGGTCTCGTTTGTAAGAAAATAAAAGTGTTCTCTTTTAGCTAAGGCAGGTGTCGCACATCATACAAGTGTGGTTTTGATGTGTTTCAAGGGATGCTATTTGTGTTAATGAGTTGTACATACCATGTAAACATCTATCGCACTCATTTCCAAAGTTTCAAGCATTGTCGCACAAGTGTCGTTACGATCATCACAAAGTGTATCTTTGGTGTCACACTTACTATCAACCATAACAAAGTTGTTGCATTGAAGAAAGCATGTTATTCATGTGTTTTGAGTGCTCCTCATTATGTCATAAAGTATTCTAAGTGTGTGATCATGTTCAAGTCTTGATTTTGTTTAGCTTCGTCTCACTGATACATCACTTAGTCAAAAAACTAGAAAACTCCCTGACTGAGACACTCAGCCTCATCCAGTCCTCTTGGAGTGTGCACTACACAGTCTCAACCCTCAAAAAACAACCTTGTCTCTTAACACTGCACAATGTCCATTCTCTTCCTAATAGAAATACTCACTGCACAATCTTAGTGCTCAAGCCCAACCCCTAAGATCCATAACTACATAATCTTCCACTCTAGTTAGCCCTGAATTTTGAATTATGCAATCTTCAATCCTCAAGCCTCATCCTTGAGCTCCTGAAATGCATAATTACATAATCATCTAACCTCCTGTCATTTCATAACTACGTAGTGGGAAGACTTGGTTCTCAATCCCTCAGCTTGGCCCCTTGAACCTCTCAATTGTGTAGTTTTCAAGCCCAGTCCATCCTAAACTATGAATTACGTAGTCTTAAGGCTCAGTCCTGATCATTGACTACTTGAGTTACACAATTGCATAGTCCTTGAGTCTCTCTCACATCCTTCCACCCAGATTTAGCTTAGTGAGTGTATCATGATGTTGCATATTATACTAGGGGTTTATTCAATTGATGTCATCTTACCATGAAGGAATTGCAGTCGCATTTATTATGTCATTCTATGACTGGATGATGATGAAGGAGATGGAGAAGGAGGCCATGCTAGAAGACACCTCTGTACTTGAAAGTAAAAGATGATCAATCAATAAGAAGGAAAGGGACATCAAATTGTGACAACATCTTGATATCCAAATAAAAATAAAGACTCCTCATCTCTAAGACATATAGAGGTGGAAGAAGAGATAATGGTGTATCTTCAAGAAAGCACAAATTAAGAAACAATAAAGAATGACTTGACATTTCCATGTCATCAGTGTCATGTCATGTCATGTCATGAGTCATCATGTGCTACATAATTTGTGGATTATGTAAATTCTTGGTCAAAAATGTATTGCAAAGTAGAAGTCCAAAGGACATGTATAGAATGTAAAGAATCATTGATCCAAAATGGGTCCAAAAACCCTCTAAGTCTTCATATACCTAAACACTATCGCAAGGGAAAAACCTTCACAAATGGCAGAAAACACTATCGCACAGGAAAAACATGAAGAAATGGTGAAAACAGAGGCTAAAGAAACATTGCACAGAAACCGTCGAATCTAGCCGATCAACGGTCCAGATCTAATCGACATATCGCAATCAGAGGTGACAAATGGAGTCAATCGGAGGCGGCCTTATGGAAATCGCGATAGGGATCAGCGGATTAAACGAGGGCTATTGATCAAGCGTGCAGATCAACGGTCCATATTTACTTGCAATATCACATCGCTAAAAACACAAGGAGGACTTACTGAAGGACTGAAGACCATGCGATATGTGATTGTGATATATTGCATCGCAATATCGCATCATAGAGATACAAAGGAGAGGGGTCGATACAAATGCAACTTGCGATAGCCGGACCCGACGGGTTTTATAAACGCAACTCTATAAATTTTGAGTTCCGATATAAAGGGATTTGTTGGGATTTTTTGTGTATTAACACATTTCCGTTAAAACCAAAATACAAAGGAAATGCGCCCAAAGTGATGGAACTGAACCCGAAAGGTTTATAGATGCAGCCTTATATTATTTGAGTTCCGTAATGAGCAGAATTTCAGGCGGGCCTTATGTGGTAAGTGGTTTTGGACGGGTTCCACCCGATCCTATACACTGGCCGACACGTGACTTGGCGAGGAGAGAGAAAAACCTCCTTTTCGGGCGGGTAGTCTCAACCGTTGGATCAAAGATCACGCAGATCAACGATGGGCTTGCAATAGTGACCAAAGGTGGACCTGATAGGATTATAAGGCAAATTTAATAATATTTGGAGTCCGATAGAAAGCATTTTGGTGGAGTTTTTCAGCATTTCTATGCATTTCTCTGTGTAAATAGAGAAACAAATTTTTGAGGATTTTAGCACGCCAGTGGTCTTTTCCGTTTAAAAACAGGTGGCCACCATACCCGAAGGCGTTTTACAATGATTGTTTAATGCATATTAGGGATTTGAATGGAGAGAGGCCAAGAGCCAGAGAGCCTGAAAGGGGAAACGAACAGACAAGCGCCGATAGGCTTAAAAGGCACTCAATGTCAGAGACAGAACAGGCAGTGTAGAGATAGAGGGAAAACCGAAGACAGAGAGCGAGAGGAAGAGTCTGTGTACTTAGAAAGACTTGAGGGATTCAAGCAAAACCCTGTTGTTTGTTCCTATTGTGTTGAGACTCGATTTGAGCTCACACTTGCAAAAACTCTTCTCTTGAAGACATAATAGAGAGGTTACCACTGAAAGCTGGACCAGGAGACATAGCCCAAGAGTTTTGGGTGAACTCCTTGATTATTTGCTGTGTTGATGTGTGTGTGTCTATTATGTTTCTCTAACTGCTCATTGTCTATATTATTTGCAATCTTTTCAATCTGTTGCACTAAGTAATATAGACATTCTTGCACATGAGTCTGTAATACCTTAATATTAATCTAAGATCTCATTTTCAGATCAAGTGGTATCAGAGCTTTTGGTTTTTGGTTTTGTTAAGGTTAGACAAACTTGTGTTCGATTTTTGAATGCTAACTAGGTCAAAGCTCAAACTAGGAAAAGGAGAACTTGTTGAGGCCAATCTAGAGATTGGAAGAGTCTTTCCTTAGAGAAGAATGGTGGAGTAAGCTCCATTGGGATCAGAATCTCAGTTCATGGATAGTTTTATGGCCATGCGAGCCATGGTGGAAGAGATGTATAAGGAATTTAAGAAGGGCCAAGGTGAAAGCACTTTAGCTCCTAAACCAAACAAAGGAGCAGAGGAACCTCTTCTAGTTGCCCATCCAGAAGGAAAAGGAAAAGAAGAGATGCCTTCTCCACCATCTACTCCATCATCACCTTCATCATCCTCATCATCTTCTTCACATAAAACTAGCAGTGATAAGAAAAAGAAGAAAATTTCTTTGATTAAATTAGATGTGAAGTTTGAGTTTGCAATTTATGATGGAGAGCTAAATGCAGAAAAAGCTAGATAACTAGATAAGACAGATTGATGTATATTGTAGGGTGCAGAACATTGATTCAGAAAGGAGTAAGATTCAGCTGGCTAGCCTTCGACTTGGAGGAACTGCCCTAGTGTGGTGGGAAGGCAAGACACAAGCTGATCTGAAAAGACATGGTAAAATCCTTTCTACCTGGAATGATTTTGTTTTTGCCATCAAAAAACAATTCTATCCTATAGCTTATGTGCAGCAAGCAATGGTGAGTTGGCAAACTCTTCGCCAATTAAAGGGCCATAGTGTACAAAGTTATGCCTAGGAATTTAGAAAAAGAGCTTTAACTCTAGGCATATCTCTAGACTCACCTGAAACTTTGTTGAAGTATATAGGCGGTCTTCATAGCTATTTGAATCACACCATTCTCATGTTTAATCCCACTAGCCTAGATGATGTATCAGTTCAGGGTACACATATAGAAGCTAGAGGCAAGAATGTGAACCCAGAGGTTGGGGATCATCTAAACCCTCTGCAAGCAAGAACAAGGAAAGGAGGAAGCTAAAATGGAAGGAGAGGAAGAAAAATGTTGTACAGAAGGACAAACCTTCATGCACTCATTGCAAGAAGGATGGACACGATGATGCACACTACTGGTCTTTGCATCTGGAGCTGAAACCTAAGAAGTTCAGTGGTAAGAAGAAAAATACTGGTGTTGTTATTCAGAAAGACTTGGGGTCAGACTCAGGTGATGAAACAATAGTTACAGCCATAGATATAAAAGGTAAAAATTATGAAGCATCCACTAGTAATTATGCACAATCTATTGATAATGAAGATAATGAGAGGAAAAGACACAGACTTTTTTATATTAGATTCATTTCCAAGCACCAAAAGATTGATACTTTATTTGATAGTGGATCACAATTAAACTTGATTTCTAAAACAATTGTAATGAAGATGGGATTACTAACAACACCTCACAAGTAGCCATATCCATTAGGTTGGGTATGTGATAAAGCAAAGCTACAAGTAACAAGACAATGTAAACTTAGATTTGCTATTGTGTCAACATTTGTAGATGAGGTTGAGTTAGATATAGTTCCCTTGGATATATGTGGTATTGTTTTGGGAAGTACTTACTTGTATGATAGGAAAGCCATTTTCTATAGAGCTGAAAATAATTATCAACTCACTAAAGATGGAATAGAATATATTGTAAGAGCTCATAAACTCAAAAATAACTATTCTCTCATAAACTCAAGGCAGATGAAAAGATTGTGAATTCATGCAAGAAATTTTTACTAATGGTTGTAAAGGAAAAGAACCCTAATAAAACCAATGTATTTGAAGGTTGTGATGCTAAACTGAAAGCTGATTTAGTTAAAGTTGTTTCAGAATATGATATCCTATTTCAAGAACCTAAAGGTTTGCCACCCAAAAGGGAAATAGTACATGATATTCATTTGCAACAAGATGCTCCATTACCTAACATCAGAATGTACAGGTTATCCGCTTTAGAGAATGCAGAGATAAAGAAGCAGGTACATGAGCTGCTCAATAAAGGGTTCATATGACCAAGCACATCACCATGTGGATCTCCAATTGTGTTGGTGAGAAAGAAAGATGGTTCATGGAGGATGTTCATTGATTATAAAGCACTGAATAAAATAACGATCAAGAATCATTATCCTCTTCCTCGTATTGATGATCTATTAGATCAGTTGAAAGAAGCAATTTACTTTTCCAAGTTAGACTTGCATAGTAGCTATCATTAGGTCAGAGTTGCAGAACAAGATGCATGGAAGACTGCTTTCAAGACAAAGCAAGGGCTGTATGAATGGTTGGTTATGCCTTTTGGCTTAACTAATGCTCCTGCCACTTTCATGAGAGTTATGAATGATGTACTCAGACTTTTTATTGATGATTTTTTAATTGTATATTTAGATGACATTC